>JASDQU010689200.1:20565-39922 GCA_032191745.1 Picea mariana
CCCCCTTTGGTGCTCATGCTGTTCTCTAATGTGGCCCCGACTGTCAAACCCTAGCTCGCCCCAACTGTCAAACCCTAGCTCATACATGGATTTTTTTTTTTTGAGAATTAAACTTATATTTGCAAGGATTTAGAGTATATTTTTGAATAACATGTGATTTTCTTGATGAATGGTGGAGATAGTTAGCCTCAACAAATTGGAAACAATGATTTTGTGGAGATATTAAAGGCATTTCAATCTTCTAAGTTTAATGTTTTTATTGAAAAATAGTTTTAACTTTAAAGAAGATTCCCAACACAAATATTATAGTTGTTACAGCTTCTAGGTTTGTATAATACTATGTGCTAATTTTTTTATTTTTAGCTATATCATTTCAATAGCAAGTTCCAATGTTTGAATTAGAATTAGAATTATCCCTTTCAATTTTACCTCTTTAACTTATTATTCCATGCTTTGGAGAAAATATAGTGGTGCTTACAATTCTATGCATCAACACTTTGACTAGTATTCTGTATTATTCAATTTTTCTTACTAGTATTAATTTCATAAATACATATACTAGTATTAATTTCATAAATACATATTAAAAGAGACGTGGATTTTCATTTTTTGTTCACTTATGAATTTCAAAACCCTAACCCTAGTAAAGTGGCTCATCCTCAACAATTTTGTATTTTTTAATACTAGCACAACCACATTAGTAAAGTGGTTGATATACACCTTGGGAAGCTGGAAAATGACATCTTTCTATTTTTTAATACTAGCACAACCACATTAATAAAGTGGTTGATATACACCTTGGAAAGGTGGAAAATGAAGTAGTTCAGTTTTATTTTCAAGTTTTTCTTTAATTAGTAGTTGCATGCACAATTAGTTAGAAGGCATAATTCTCAATTAGGTTACACATTAGTGCTTGTGGATTCCTAGTCTTAGTTAGGTCACAAATCTCTAAGAGGATGCATACTTGCATGCCTCAATTCATCTTCAATAGAAACCCACTTCACTTTTCACTTGGCTCATCTATCCATGCAAGGTGGGTAGTCAATAGAAACCCACTTCACTTTTCACTTGGCTCATCTATCCATGCAAGGTGGGTGGTTAGGGTTAAGGTTTGATACTTTCAATTGACTGTTTTTTTTGCATTTGTCTAGATTCATTGTACCCTCTCTTCTTCTTAGTTTATAAAAAAGAAACAAGGCTCATCATTGTGGTGGTTTAAGGGTTTGAGTTTTTGAGCTCTAGCATTTACTGTTTTGTAGTTTTTAGATATAATACAAAACAATGATGCTGTTTTGAGACTTCAGATTTGAATGTTTTTTGTTCATATTATCAACTTTTGTTCATATTATCAACTTTTGTAGATTAACATACTTTATCACTGTTATTTATTTGATTTTTGTTTTCAATTCTAGTTATCTAGAATTTTCAAATAAATTCTTGAGTGCAGAATATGCTTACCATGGTTTGATTTTATACAAATTTACTCATACTTCCCTGTGTAACTTGGTAAAAATAGCCACTACATCGAAACAATTAATTGCTACAGGGATACATTTGCGCATGTAACGAATTCCTATAGCGGCTACGTATATTAGAGTATGATGCCTTCTAATTTGCCTGCCCGATAAACTGTAGATTCATTTATTCTCTGCATTCTTCTTGTTTTCCCTATATTTAGATCATGTCAACTTGTTCTTACTCAAACAAAGTTTTTTCCTTTTTTGGCAAGGATATGATGCTTCGCGCCGTCTTTATTGTGTTACTCATTAACCTATTTTAGTGATTAATTTATTTTAGTAATTAATAACATTAATATAATTTTATTTTAGTGATTAATTTATTTTAGTAATTAATAATATTAATATAATTTTATTTAGGTGTTAGTTTTTTATCTGGAATCAGTCAAAATAAATTTGTCTGAATTTTTTTGTTGTTGTTGTTTAAAATCCATTTTTGAATGTAGAAATGGATTAAGCATGTTAAAAACCCTCTCTCCAAAAATAATTTCTCACCAGATTTGAGATAAATGTTCCAGAAAATATCACCAAAAAAGACTCATTTCCTAAAACGTTTAAACTACCACTTTCATTTGGCGTTTCTTTCTGGAAGGAATTGACTGGAATCCGATGATGTAAATTTGGACAAAATCTCTGTTTTATGTTGTTTAAATTGTCTTTCTGAATGCATAAATAAATTCAGCATGCTGAAAAACCCCTGGAACACTTGGATTATACAAACTTAGCCACTCAAATCTGCAGATACAACCATTTATCACCAAATTTCGAACAAAATAAAATGAAAAAAGTAACCATAAAACCCCATAAAACCCCGAAAGGGAGAACGTTTATACTACTACCTTTCATTTCACTCACCTATCTTTCCTACCCTCAAAACTTATGCATGCATGTTTGAGCTTTCCTGCCTTAGTTGACACGCGAAATCTGTACAATACGTGTCTCTGGTTAACAATATCTTCAAATTCCCACAGCGTGTAGGCTGATCTATTCAGACCATCTTTACTACTGGGTTATATAACATATTCTCTATCCAATCATGCCATGTTTAGTACTGGTTTGTATAACATATTCCTACTTGGGACATTAAGATCTATAGCGCCTCAATGTTTTAGGGCCCTTGACCCATATGCAATAAATGTCCAGTTTGAGTCCCTTTGTTTTGCTTGAATTCAGTTAAAAAGGAGAATAGAACTAGTAACATATGTCCACTACTGTCCATGGTATGACAGAAGAATTGTTAACGGCACGGGTTCTCTTATGATTTGATTTAAAAAAAATACTAATTACAATTATAATGAATGCCCAGGGATAAATGCCGTATGATAAAGAACGTCTAATCTTCAAGCCTATGACAATTGTACTAGGACGGTATGACAAACATAAAATTTAGCTCTTGCTAAATTCTAGGCAATTTGACAGACTGGATAGCAATGAATCTAACTTGGGCAAATATGTGAGCATCCCCGCTTGCTTTTTAGCTGTTGCTACCTTGGCAAATTCCATGTAAAGAAACCTCCTGATTGGTCAGATTCAGCAAACTACTAAATTTTCTGGTACTATACAATATATTCATTCCGCTACTTAATAAAATACCCTTTCCCCTGTAGCATAAAGATTCCAGAAAATGGTGGTAACAAAATATAAAACTGCAGTGAGTGTCAGGAAACACTGGAAAGACCCCAACCACTGTACAAAATACCCCGTTCCAATTGTGCTGACAATCGCTGCAAATGTCCCAATGGTATTTGTAATTCCTGCCCAAGCATAGACATGAAGAGATGTAAAAAATGTTTGGATAAATGTGATTAAAAGCCACCAGTTTCAACTTAGCATAATCCACTAGGGTAAAAAATAAGAGAATTTGGAAGATACCATGAAGGACTCCTGCATATTGGGGGGCTATTTCCTGATAATAAAACAGAAACAATGCATCTAAAAATCAGCAATTTTTGTAAAGAAACAGAATCATAATATCATTAGTTAAGCCTCCGTGATCTCATTACAAATGAGCACTCAACTATCAATGCAGTTTTGAACAAAATAGAACATGGTATGATTAGTTAAACCACAGATGTCAATGAGAACCTGTCATATTTATAACTTAATTAAACTCTGAAAGTTACCTGCATATTTAGCAGAAATCCAGCTTGGCTGAATGAACTCAAACTAAGTGCTGCAGTGAGCCAAGCAGCTGCGATAGTTGGACTCTGGGCAGCATTTAAAGCCAGGAGTGCCAGTCCTGGACCAAGGAAACCAATTGACTGCAAGGATGTATAACAATAGTGTAAGAAATCAATCATGCCATACACTTCTAGAACTTAAAAATATAAAAAAATAGAGCAGATTCTTCAGTATGTGAAGGTTATTAAAATAGAAAACTGATAAGAAAATGAGTATAAAATCAGAATTTCTTAAGAATCAGAATTAATAGTATTGCTTCCAAGATTCAGCTTACTTTTGTTTATCAGCTTTGAATGGTTTATAATTTCTTCTACAGCCGGTTTAATTTAGATTATTTTAGACATATTTAGGTTTTCATTTAAGAGTTAAAGTAAAATTGACATCTGTAATGAACCTTATGGTTGTTACATTCAGGTCATTCAGGTAATGAGGAGAACTCAAGTGACCATAAACCATAATAATATATTGAATATAACCATTGGATAATTGATGATTCAATCCTTCTATCTCATTATCAACCATTGGCTAATAAAGATGCAGCAGGGTGAATACACAAAATAAGGGCAATATAAGCATTGAATAAATGATGATTCGATTCTCTATGTCCTTATAAACCTTTGGCTAATAAAGATGCAGCAGGGTGAATACACAAAATAAGGCCAATATAAGGATTGAATAATTGATGATTCAATTCTCTATCTCCTTATAACAATTTGGCTAATAAAGACACATCAAGGGTGAATACAGAAATAGGTCTTTGAAAATCCCTATTGGGAAGGCAAGGTAAATATTTCCAATAAAGCTTTAAAAGGCCATTCGGAATGAATGCAGAAATGAAGCATTAAAATGCCTATTGGGAGGGCGATAAATAGTATAAAGATGAGGATATATAATAGATAGTACATATTTATACAGTTGTACAAGTAGAGACGCAATAATTTGTATACTATTGCCTTCACACAAACTATTTATTCATTCTCAGATGTAATGAAATTCAGAAGCATATGGTAGAGGAGCTTTGGAGAAAAATTGATTTATTTGCAGTTGAATTCAGCTACCATGAACTGCGTCTAAACAGTAAATTGATCCAGGTTGCTGGCAGTGAGAATGAGAAGTGACCCTTAAAATTGTCTTAAAAGCTAAGTCACAGGACACGTCCTAAACCCCCTCCGTGTCTCGTGTCCATCGAATCCGACACGATTCGACCTGACACATGTCGGATTCAATGCAGCTATGTGTCATGTGTACAGGACACGAACTTAAATCGTGTCCGACACCACATAAATTCATGTCACAATTCCAGGACACGTGTCCCGCAGAAAAGCGTGCCAAATTGTGGACTTGGGGTTGGGGATCTTGAGTACCTTGAGATTGTGGACTAGGTGCACTTTGGGGTTGTTGAATTTGTGGATTTTGAGGTTGTGATTGATGCTGTTTTCCCCTTCATTGGTATGTGACCCAATCTTTTTCTCTAATCCTTCTTTTGATTTCTTCCTTAGTTGGCTTGGGAACTAAATCTTTAGTAATGGTGGCTTGGTCAAGACTCTTCTCTTTTTCCCCTTTGACTTGTTCATTAGAAGTGTTGGAGATATTATTAATCATATCAAACAAATCACCCACAGAGTTGATAGAATTACTTGGTCCATCATGTAAATCTCACTTGCCACTGGAGTGTCCTCTTTGGCAACCATACAACTCTCTTGGTTATGTGGTAGATTACAAGGGTTGCACCATGGTAAGGGTTCTTCATCCACCACATTATTTGTTTCTAGAGGATTGGGAACTTTTTGATTTTGATTATGTTGAGGTTGCCTAGGCCTATCCCAACCACCATCTCTTGGTTGAAACCTGTTTTGTTGGGCTTGCCTTTTAAAATGAACTATCTTGTTTTGCATGGCTTGGTTTTGCTGTTGGAGTGTTTCTGTTTGTTTAGCAAAACTAGCCTCCATCCTTTTCATGGCATCTGATAAAAAGGTCAACATCTCATTCTCAGAACTATTAGTGTTGACAACATTCTTCTTTGGTATCTTGAATGAGTCTATGTAACACATTTTGATTTTGATGACTTAATGAGAAAACTGCTGTTTATGGTTTGAATTTCTTGTGTTTCAAATTTCAATGTTTGTCATTATGATTTTAATATTTATCATTATTCGTGATTTATGTTAGAACTTAGAACTTAGTATTAGTTGTATGATGTATCATGATTCATTGTATGATTGAATAATGAATTTTTAATATGTATTATGTATCATGATATCATCATCATCATTCATGTAAAATTTAAATGTTTACAATTTTATTAATTATTTCATTTTTGTATGTGTAATTCATAATTTAATATATATATATATATATATATATATATATATATATATATATATAACGTGTCCGCCGTGTCCTGTTTCTGGGGGTCGCCGTGCCCGTGTCCGACACTCATATTTCTGTGTCCTCCGTGTCCCGTTTCCACGTGTCTGGTGACTTAGCTCAAAAGTGAGCCTAATTTTTCCCTTACTCATGTCCATTAAACTATTTGAGAAGTTACCGTAATTTTACTTATTTTCCCCAGTGTATAGGCATGCACTGTATATTTAGAAACTAACATAGATCCATTTTAACTCAAAATCTATTAAGCACCAAACCAGATCAAAAAACTCACATTGCAAACCTCAATATTTTTACACTTTCAGATACTATTAATTTCACCTTTTTTACCCTTTCACTTGTAATAGATCCAAGTTTAGAATGGATATATGCTAGTTTATTTATAGTTGTTCAAATATGGTAAGTAACATAAATATTACATCAATTTTTTTACATCACTATAATTAAAAAAATAAGACATCAACCCTTTTTTTCATTTTATGTTATTAACACTACCTGCAGAGAAAAACACATGGACATCCCCGTGCCGTAGAGCACCTCACTTCTCTCAGCACAATTATAGTTGTCATCATAAGAAGAAAAGGAAAAACAAGAATGCTCAAGTTAAATCTCCAAGAGATGTTTTAAGAGGAAATTGATATAACTGAAGGAAGAATATGCCCAATAAAACTCCCTTCGTTACTCGACTCCTGTAACTCATGGAAAAGGTTACTAAGTCAAAAGTTAAAACAAATACCTGATAGGAATGGTGGCAAACTTATGGGAAGCCAAATAATGGGATGATGAAGATTCATAAATCGAGGGTAGATACCATATTAAGGGGCATGGGAAAATAAGAGAGTCTGCAATGAACTTAAACAATGTAGCTGGATATTAATCAAATAACCGATGCATTCATTGTCAACAGAGAAGAGCATTTGTGATGAGGATGGAAAAATAGCGTGGCCTAGCAGTTGTTACAAAAGGCTATGAGTACAAAAATATAGAACTAGTATCATTGGTGATCACTACTAGCTTGCATTTATAATCAAATCAATGGAAAATTGCATGACTAAGTAACGGAATAGAACAAAAATCATAAATGCATAATGGAGGACAAACCAACATGCACATTAGGTTATGATACATGGGATATAGATACTATAGTTTTCTTCTCCTTTTGATTTACCAATTCCTGAATTGTTTTGCATGGACATGTACCATTGCCCTGTTTCCTTCCCAGTATAATTGATAACCACTTCAGTTCAGCTCCCCATTAATGTCATTTGGTATAAGGTAATCAATAATTATTAACTTCAAAAGAAAATAAGGTAGGTTAAATTAGGCCAAACGGTCAACAAGAAGCTTACTATATGTCCCTCGAATAAAGTGTTGTCTGAGATAGTTCCTAATACCTATGTCACTTCAAACTTGTTTCAAAGTCCAGTCTCCAGAGTATATATTGAACTATTCTAAAAATAGGATGCTTGTAGAATAGTCACGTACAAAGGAGATTCTATGTTTTGATCATTTGCTACCATTTGAGCACTTTAAGATTCCATGTAGATTGTATTCAGTTCTAGACCTAGTGTTTCCCGTTGTAGTGATGTGTGACATGTTGCCTAAGTGACTATCTCTAGAAAATCTTTTACCAGAAAGCATTGTAGCCCAAACAAAAGGAAAAATTACCAATAAAATGCACATGAATTTTCTGTGAGGGTACATAATCCAGAGTTCCAGAGTTTTGAACAGCTTTTAGAATCTCAAAACATGAAAAAAACAGAACTGAACAGCTTTGGGACAGCTTCTTCAACACTTTTTCATAGTAATTGTTATTCTGAAACTTTGAAATGCACATGTCCATCAGTTCAATAGAGACAATCGTGCAACTGCAACCTTACCAAGTCTGTCCCCACATAAAAAAGAAATTCACAGAATTTAACCTTTTCTTTGGCTAAGAAAATGATAAATCATTTGCTGAAATTATTCTATCAAATCTAGGTCCTAAGGTCTCCGGAGAAAATTTAGATCTGATATCTACCAGAGGCATTGGATGTGTTGTGTTCCCTAAGGAACATGGGGATGTCCATGAGATGTCCCCGAAAAAAGGATGATATCTCTTGTACTAAGTTGCACGGATATGGATATGGGTACCTAGTACAGATAAAACAAATTTTAACCGCTTGGATATGATACGGTTAGGTAAAATTCAGTTGATGAAGTCAACTTTACAAGAAATGCCTGTCTATCTCTTCTCCATCCTGAAGGCCCCTGCCATGATAATCAAAGCTGTCAACCAAATACAGCAAAACTTCTCGTGGAATAGATCAGAAGAAAATCCACCATCTTAGCTTGAAAAAGGTGTGTTGTCCTAAGAATGGGGAGGAGCTGATCTTAGGATCAGTTCTCTCATGAATAAGGCTCTAGGGGCTAAGCTCTTTTGGAGACTATATTCAGATAAGGATAAGCTTTGTAGCAGAATTCTGAGAAACGAGTGTGTAGACAGTATGGCACCAAAGAAAGTTTTTACCTCGAACCGATTGATGTGTGGGTCTGCTATTTGGAATTTCATCGAATCCTGTGCTGGGACCATTAAACCATGGAAGATTGGCTCTTGGAAGACTCCCGAGTCTTCCCGATTCCTAGCTGGATCGAGTACTCAGCTCATACTCACCCCTAGACTCTTCTATCATTTGCTTGCATCTAATACCTCCTCCCTGGAGTCAATTGAAAGGCATTTCTTTTATTTTCCATGTCCACTGCTACTACGCCAAATAGCATGATAAGTGAAGGCTTCTTTCTATCTCAGGCAATGCATCATGTTTATGATGTATTGTTTCTATGCCCTCAGAACCAAGATGTTGTTTAAGATTATTTAAAAAATTTCTCTTCTTCTTTCTGCTTAATATAATGGAATGTAAATGGCAAGTAGGAAATGGCAGTGTCAAAGACATAGACTTTACTGCCTGAATTTTGTTTTTTGCTTTGAAGTATCTTACTGTTTCAAAAGCATTAACCCATCTTGGCACATAAAAAAGCTTGTATGAATGATGGTTAACATACATTGAATGGTAAAGCAAGAAAGGATGGAATTCCTTACCTTACACCTCTGGTTTTGCTGTCAAAAAACTTTTCCCATTTTGTTTTGATTTGATTATGGAGACTATTCTTTCAGCCTTTGGATTTATATCTGCCAAAGTAAGCTACGCTGAACTATTTCAACTATTTCAAGTAAGCTATATGTATTATCATATTTTATGAGATGATCTTATGAATTTGTGCATACACTGTTGTTTTATAACTTATATGGATTAGAAATGTCATTAATATATTTTTTGTGCACAAAATTTACTATATTTTGAGAGCTTTTTGTATTTTCCAAGTCTTGAACCAAGTTTTGCTGAGCCCCAGGACACCTGACTAAGTCAAGACAGCTTTGCATCAAACCCTACCTGATGTGGGAGGTAAATTCTGGGTCCTTTACCAAATTTTGGGATGATTCTTGGAGCTTTCCAGTGCCTCTAGGTACTTTGCAGGATTTCATGGAGCTCAAGGAACAGTTGGAATCCAAATATGGACTTAAAGTCCGGGGTTATTTCCTTTCAGTTGATCAGAACCACTTTGTTAGATCATGGAAACAAATTAGAACTGCTGCAATATACGAATCTGATAGAAAATTTGAGAAGGCTCAAGCCGGTCCTTGTGGCTTTCCACGTACCTCTCCTCCCTAAAGAAGACAGGCGCAGATGGGGAGGGTCAAAATCCAGCGATTACTCTGTCAGAGATGGTTATAACTGGGCAGTCTTTAGACTAGAACAGCCTGCACAAGACTACCCTTGGAAACAGATCTGGATTAAGGAATGTATTCCAAAAGCCAACTCCTTTCTCTGGCTAGCTGCTTCAGACTCCAGAGAGGTTTACCAGGTCCTTCAAGATGCTATTTGTGCCTTAAATCTGAGGAATCAGCAAACCACTTGCTTCTTCTCTGTGATTTTGCCAGGGATCTTTCGTCTTGGTCCTCCTCAAAGTTTGATTTTAACTGGGTAGGACTGATCCAACTGGAGGGCCTACTATCATGGCTAAAAATGTGGAGGACTAAATTCAAATCTGGAAAACTAAATCTGATCTGGAGTATTGGTCCTGCCATCATTACCTGGAATATATGGTTGGAAAGGAACAAAAGGATATTCCAAGATAAAGCTTGTACTTTGGGGAGAACCATTACTCAGATTGAAGCCTCCATGACTCATATCCTGAGATCTTGGCCTCCAAAAGAAGGTACTTCCATCCCACTGGATTTTTGGGCATCTTGGAATAGTCTTCTGCGACATATTTCCACAAATTTGTCAAAAACTTGGAACACACGATGTTTATTCAAAAATATAAGGAAAGTTGTTGACAGTGGTATTATTGTTATCATGCAAGTTAGAGATATCTGGAAATTCACCAAAAAGGGTTTTTGACTTCATCAAGGCTGAAGAGCAATTGCTAATGGTTGAAGAAAACTGATTCTAATAGGGGTCGCACATCTCACAAATCTTTAACTTCAATTCAAACTAGGAATTTTTAAATTGGGTTATCAGTTTTTCAAAATGTTAGCAATTTAATCTCCAATTGGAACTAGTCTTGTGCTAAACACAACACTCTGGTAAGCTTTGTTCCAAATGGCTATTAGGATAGGCACAATTATGCATGAACTGAAAGGAATTAACTACAATATATTGCCTATATAGATACCTTTGGCCCTTAACTAAAATTCCCAAAATATGAAGCATAAGAGAATGGATGGGCCAAAAACGATGGGCAATGTTATGACTTTATTATTTACTCAATTATAACAAGAATAACTGACCTGCATAATTTTTCGCACTAATGTGACAGTGTAGCCTGATTGAATCAAAAAATCTGAGCAAGCACCAGCAAGATACCCTGCAAATGCCATCGATGCCCATGGAATGGCACTGAACCATGCAGCTTGTTTTAAATTTACATTAAACACCTGCATGAAATGGCATGTGACTAAAATCAGTTGGCTTTGAAATTCTCTCTCACACACATATATATAAACAAAGCTTTTTCTTTCTTAGTAATTCTATACTGTAGTATGTTCTAATTTCTCGTGCAATTAGAAATACATAACTCCTAAGAAATCTTGGACTAATTTTAGTACAATATAGAAAAGTATCCATCGCAATGAAAGGCATGCTTACAGTTTTGAAATACACTGGCATCCATGATAGAAGAACAAAATAACCCTGAAAATACAAGAAAAAGATCAGCTACAATGGCAACGACATCGAGATAACGAAAAAAAAAAGCCATTTTGTGGACTGCTTACCCAGTTATTCGTAACATTTGCAACTATTATCGCCCATGTTGGTATCTTAGAAAATAGCAGACGAAAAGGAGGCATTCGGTTAGCAGTCTGGCTAGTAGACTTTCTAGACATTGAAGAACTCTCATTTCCATCCTGAATATACAAAAGTTCTGATTTTGATATTCGAGGATGAAACTGAGGGTCATTGGATATGGCTGGCAACCATACTGACAGCCACAGAAATCCTACAAGTCCAAAGGTAACAAAAGGCCCGAAAACCCCACCGTATGACATTAGAGCAGGAGTAGCAAGTAAGCTTATCACATTACCCAAATGAAAACCAGCCATTGAAAGGCCCACTGCTGTAGCACGCTCAGTACGGGGAAACCACCTTCAATACAATAGTCAAAGTTTTAGGAGCAGAAAACAATACCTATGATGCATAAATACTTCAAAATTATCCCCTTGTAATTGAAATCTATGATAATATCTAGAAATTAGTGAGAATTTTACTTGAGATCACTACAGTGCTTTAAAACCATATAATAAAGAAAAAATTAGAGAAAAGAATGAATGTATCAATTCAGTGATTAATTATAAAACCTACCTTGAAATAATGGTGTTCATACAAGGTAAAGCTACACCTTCTGCAACACCAAATAGTGCACGGATAGCAAGAAGCATTCCTACTGAATGATTAGCAGCCCATGGAGTGAGCATGGTTGCCAATGACCATATTGCTAAACCCCATGCCATCACATTTTTGCCACCATAACGATCTGCCAATGCTCCTCCAGCAATAGGCGACAGTAAGTATCCCCATAGGAAAGATGACTGTGATATTCCAAAAGAAAAATCAGTCCATACAGACAAAATTGATAGCTATTTAGTCTTCTTGCAAATCTCTAGAACCCTTGATGTATTAATCATGAAAATACCAATCTATGCCCATCTAAGCATCGGTTTCACAAGACTAAAATAAAGCAATTGAATGGAAAGGTACATTAATGAATAACAGCATGATTCTAAACTTAGAATAGTCACCAGATCTCTATACAAATAAAACGATGATGAAAATGATAAGAAATTCTCTCTCCTTTGTTTTACCATGTGAACAGCTCCCCTCATAAAAAGGAAGCCAAGATTGTTGGAAAGGTCGATATGTTACATTGTCCCTTTAAAATAGCATGTATTTTAAACAAGATAAGCTTTGATAGCAGATAAATCTAGCATTACCTTGGTTTTTTCATTTTCCGCACCTTACTAACTATCGAGATTAGATCACTAAAATGATAGGACACCTGTCATGATAGATTTCTGAGATTCAACAACTTTGCAGCTTCAGCTTCAATGCCTGAAAAGGAAAGGGACAACCCTCTATCTAAAGACACTGAAATCAAGAAGAATCCTCCTTGGAACAATGGAAAATGATTTGTTATAACCTGGCTAGTGACATGGTACAGCTATATCAAAACCTGCCATGCATAGTCATGGTAGAGTCAGTTCAGACTCCAAATCTGTTGTGTGCTTAAACACACAGATTTTTTATATAAATAAAATCATATATAAATGAGTGATTTTGCTTATAAGCTCATGATTTCGTAGTGCAATATGATAAAGTTCTGATCCTATGTCCTTGGGCTATTTCATGATAATATTGTAATAAGGCCACAACTTATATAATGTCTAAAATAAAATTATTAATATTACTGGTACTAAATAAGGATCTAATTAGACCTGAAATATAGCTTGTGCCTCAAACTAGGGTTTCAGCCGTCTTTTGTGTAAACAGGGGTTTCCTCGCTCTTTATGTATGCTCATCTGTCTTTGGATATAGACCAAAATGCTTCCCTGTCAAATTATTTCTCTGAAATTGGAACTCACCAAAATATAGAAACAAGCCTCAAATCAGATTCGGCCATCCTCCACTTGTAAATGAAAGGATGGAGACACGTTCGTCAAGGCTCAAATTCCCATACTAGTTTTAGACACCCTCCACTGCTTGGATTACATTAGAGCACTCAAATTCTGAAGTGACTCATTTCAGAGAGTGCATGCCACCTTGCTAGTGTCCTTTATGTGCTTTATACAAGAGTATAATCGTCACGGTATAGTGAACTCCCTTGATTTTCATTCAATACGCTTGGCAATGTGCATCAACAGATACTTGTAGCTGCCATGACCTATTTGGATAGTCATTTGGTTACCATCCAAGTAGCAGCCCCTGTAAAAGTTTGACCAACATTTAAGCAACAAAAGTCTTCGTAATGAGTTGTAAGTTTCAGTAACTTTACTCAGTATTTCTAACTTTCTGTTCATTATTGTGATCCTTCTACATAGAAAAGTATGAATCAAGTCTTCAAGTACCCAAAAGAAATAGTTTAATGGCAATATAATATGTTAAAGGTGTACAACAATGAACCAAAGTGAGATTGGTACCCATCTTGTTTATGTTTCTTGTTTCCACTTCTAACTACCGCATGCACAGCAGAGGCCTATGCTTTCTCCAAAACCCAGGAAGCAATGACTCAACAGGATATAGACTCAAGAGTAGATGTCCAGAAGGGTAGAAATACCAAAGAAAGACTGGAGATGTGCATGCTGGAATCCGAGTCCACTGACCTCTGGGCAACAAATGGCCCACCTAGCGTTCGTACCATGTCTGTAAAATTAAAGAGGAGCCACACCCTCTAGTAAGGTCATTGATATACATAACCCTGCAATAGATATTTCCTAAGATTGCAATTTTCGAACTCCTATGACTTTCAGTATGCCATTTGGCTTTTTATTTTTCCCAACATAGCACTTAATTGGGAAAGTAGGTTGTGACATTTACCTGCAACATTATAATCAAAGACTTCAGAATTATTCCAAATTTTGACGCTAAGGGTTTCCTCTTTCTTCACTTGTTCTATAAATGTGAACCTTTTCATTTAATGATATAAAGTTAGCTGTGCACAAAGGAGTCGGGGCTTCGATAGAGATTCTGTTTAGTGTCCTTGAACTGCCAGAAATCTCATCTAATAGTGTTTACTCCCTTAGCCCACGCAACCTTGGGATCATGGAATACTTCGTGGAGGCTAACTGCTTCAACCCCGCAATATGCCATATTGATTTCTAAAAAATGTCCCCAACTTTTCACTGTTCTGTCCATAATCTGCTCCATCATCCTAAGACTTTGGCTTAGAAAGTCATAAAGTGATTTCCAACTAATATCTCCATTCCATCAGCTTGTAAACTTGTAAATTGATTAAATTGTATTTATCCAGGAGACACTGGATCTGATCTAACTCATTTCTTCAGATTGCCAGGTTCTCAGCACACTACCTTCATGTTCATGAGATGGAACAGAACACAGTCCAGTGAAGATGTAACTGCTTCCCAACTAGACCCTCCATTGCCTAAATAAATCAAGGTTTATCTTTTTTTCCTATTTACAACCTACTACTCTAGAAACCCTTGAGCTTTTAACCACTGAAATCCTGGATACCCGATACGCATTTATCTCATTGGTGAATGCTTCATTTGAATCATCACATAAAATTGGACTCAATGAATGTAAGGGTATTGTTTTAGCTTTAGAACAAACTTACACCTCGACCTGCTAATTCTCAATGATACTGTTTGCCTATGGTTGTAATAGTCCAGTGACGCTGTCTTGTTTAACGGTAGATGTTTCATGGTATATCTTTGCTTAATCTGCTTGCCCAATTCAAATGGTTTCTAGTCTTTACCAGGGCTATTTTCCACAGCAACTGAAAGACCTGGTCTGAAACTAAATTTAACATGATCATATTTGAAAGCATATGAAAAAACAGTTTGTGTTTTGTTCTTAGCTCAATACATGAATAGATGAAAGACTGCATAAATTCGCTCGTACCAGCCCTTCCGTGGAAAGGGGAAATGCAAAGTAAACCAAAAATGAAAAATCATGAGAAGGAAACTAAATGATCTTGTTGAATCCATGTACAATAGGAAGGTGAAGAATTGACAAAATGGGACGATCTTCATACATGTCATCTGGATAGAACGTTGAAGCTTCAGTTGCAAGCCTCCTGTAAAATTTCTTGTCTATCACGACAAAGGACACATTTTAGAAAAATTGAAAATTTTATCCCTTGCAGGTGTAGATCATATCTAATTCACAATGCTATCAATAAAGCTGCATACTAAAAGCCAGGCCTGGTTAGAGTGGAGAACCACATATCAATATTATAAAACTACAAGAAAAAAATAAGAATAAGGCCAACTGGGCCCTGGTTCACTGGTGAGGTCAATAGATTATTAAACCATCGCCAGGGTTCTATTCAACTCAGTGGTCTGGTGCAAGTGGGATTAACTTTAAAGGGATGATGCCAGGTGCAAGTCCCGGGCAATTTTGGTGGAATAATTACCCCTCATATCCTGCACTTAAAGCCAAACAAAATCTGCTATATTTGGTACAACACTTTTAATGGTAAAGAAGAAGAAGAATAAGACAATAATTTTGTAAAATAGTTGACAGAAGATTCACATAAGACAAATTCCATGCATAGCAATCTCAGAGTGGACAAGAGAATACGCAGACACACCTGAACGATTCCTGCAAAAGAGCTGCTCCAACCATGAGTTGCTGTGAGAGGCACAATGGCAACAGACATTACAATTCTATTGGCATTACAAAGTGACAACCCCAGAGCCATCATGGCAACCACTTTGGCTCTCTCTGATGTGAGAAACTCCATCAATTTTGATGGCTGTGAGGCATCTGCAAGTGCATTTAATCCAATACCATCATCTTGGAAGCCTATATCGGCTCCTGATGCTGCCTGTGTGCGAACCTGCTGTGCCACAATCCTTGGCCTAAACACCCCCGATCTACTAAATCTGTTCATGGGCTTGTCAGCAATTGAACTTGCACCTATAACCATTTTTTGGCTCGTGGAATCTCTAAACTTTAGCAGGCCCCTCTTAGCCTGCCATGTGACTTGATCCCCCAATGCTGAATTCAGGGCAAGTAAAGAAGATTGCTTATGTGCCACAGATGACAACCCACATGCCATTCTTGCATCAGCTGTGGGCATAGCCATTTGCATAGCATGGGGTGTACACATTTTGGATGGTATCCAAAACTCCCAAGGGCAATGCACACACTCAGAGTGGTGCAGAGACTGCTTGTGTGCTATATATCTTGAAACTGCATCAACACCAACCTAAGAATTTCAAGACCATATCTTGGAACTGCATCAACAACAACTTAAAAACTTAAAGAACATAGTTAACACAGAAGCCAAAACCCCCCCAAAAGAAAAAGTACACTAACTATATGTCTCCAGATCTTTTCATGCCCTTAATATTCAAATTGAAATTCTTCTGTCATACCTTGATTATAGATTGCAGTTCCCAGAATATTTGAGGAGGTTTTTCACGTGCATTCCTACCCTGTACACGAGGTAGATGCCAACAATAACAAAACCAACAATTCTTCCTGCCACCAATATAACAATGCTGGTTACATTATATAAGACCGGATCACACTGCTTTACATTCGGTGACTGGGTTAAAATTACTGTTCTAAGCTGGCAGAATCAATTGTGATTTGATTCTTACATATGCTTGTCCTGAACAAAGATCGCTCACTATATATATTATATCACAGTTAACGTGTAAGCCGTGACCCAATAGGACTTACCTTCAGGCCCATCAGCAGAAGCTGTGTGGATTGCTCCAACTACATTGTATATGACAAGGTGAGTCAGCATCCTTGTTTATCTGTTGTGCTCAACTACCCCCACCAACCAAAAAAAATACCTCTCCATCCGAATATATGAACTGTGTACATACTTGAAGTTTGAAAATTAGCTGAGAACTTTAGAGCGCCATTGGAAATGAATGTGGAAACGAGACCCATCAGTCACATACATGCATTTTAATTTTATTTGGGACTTATTTATTTTTATTCTAACAGGAAGACATACGAATGTTTACGCTTTATCCATTATAGAGGTTTAGTGCCATGTATCATTTTTTTTCTTAATATTAAATATATATTTATAGTAAAATTTTTTGTATTTTTATAAAGGTAATAAAATGGATTATAATTTAATTGTCAATTTTCTGTGAGGACAGTTATGTTGGTTGCGATTTGTAAATGTGCATTATTATTATTCAAGAAAAATTACACTATCTAAAATGACATATTGGTTAATTTTCACTCATGTCATAGTCTTTTAAGTTTTAGGTAGTTAATCTGTCATTAGCAGTTTTAGGATTTATTCTAAAATCAAAAAAAGTTTCAACCTAAATAGTATTCTCCATAAAACCAATATCTTTTATGGTTATCAATAAAAATAATAAAATAATAAAAAATATATATATCAATAAAAAACACATATAAGTTTCAACCTAAATAGTATTCCTCATAAAACCAATATTTTTTATGGTTATCAATAAAAATAATAAAAAACATTAAAAAAAAAAATATATATATATATATATATATATATATATATATATATATATATATATATATCAATAAAAAAATACATATAAACAAGTTGGCTCTATTAATCAATCACACAATAATCAAAACACATATAGTACCACCAACACAAATTCATCTTAACCCCAGATAGAGAGGGATCAAATCTCTAGAAGTGCAAACCTTTAACTTTTCTTCAAGTTTTTCACTCAAAAGAATGTTTTCACCTCCAGAGATTAAATCCCTCTAGAAGCTTGATAAATATGGAATTAAGATGGATCTATGCTTGTAATAATCAAATTTAAATATTTTTTTTTTTAATTTTTAATAATCAAATATTTTAAATTATTTTAAGAACTAATTTTACTTAATTTAATTATACACAATGCTCCGAGCCCATTGTGTTATCCAAATTATATTCATCATCTCCTCCTTTCCCCAATCCCCGCATCTTTCCTTGTGTACTCCTTGCATAGACAAGCCCATTTAAAAGGAACAACTACAATAAACTCATGACACTTAAACTTACTCTTAAATTGGCAAAGAAAAAAGGCATAAATCATTTACATATATATGAGTATTCTCAACTTGTTATAAATTGGATGACCACATAAAACACTTTGCACAACTAAGAGTCTTTCAAGATAATTTTCTCAATTTGATTATTTCCATGTATACAGGCAAGCGATCTAGGAAGCAGATATGCTCTCAAAAGCTAGAGTGAAAATGGCTCGGGGATCTTGAGAAATCTTCAAAAAAAAGCTCAAACCTTGTCCATAAATATTTTCACAAATGTGAATTATAAATCGAACTAAATGTCCCTCTAAAAACACTACTTTATTGTTATGATAAAAACACTACTTTATTGTGATATTGTAAAGATTATAAATCTACTCTTTTTTTTATTATGATATTGAAATAGCTTTTTATATTTTCTTTTTTTAACCTCTTTTAAGACAATTAGCCTCTCTCTATGGGTTGAAGTATTATAACACATACCAACAAAATGGTCTTCTCACACCATCAATCTAACATATACTTTTTTGTTTTCTCTCTAATATCCACTGTACACCTTTTTGACTGGTCATGAACCTTTTGAATGCCTTCAAGCATCTTCAGATGTAATTTTGTTTCATATGTAATACTACTACCTATTTGTTTTCTTCGAAATAAAAAGAATAATAAAAGAAAACTAAGTGGTAAGTATAATAATTATTTATTTTTTGAATTATTGATTGGAAGATAAATTTAGTCTTTATAATATTAAACATATAAGAATTTAAACAATCAAATACAATCAATCATAACATTATGTGAGAATTTAAACAATAAAATATAATCATGATATAATTATGTAAAAATTTAAACAATAAAATATAATTAATCATGATATAATTAAGTAAGAATTTAAACAATAAAATATAATCAATCATGATATAATTATAAGTAAATGTGACAACGATATAAATTATAAAAACTTAATATAACAATAATAATAATAATACCAAATTGGTGACC
>JASDQU010689201.1:20640-42871 GCA_032191745.1 Picea mariana
ACTTGCCACTATGTACCTTCCACAATGGAATTACAAATCACCACTGTCATTTCCTCTCTTCCATGTCACTTCCACGTGGCCTCCACGTCACGCTGATGTCATGTACGGAAAAATACCCAAATTTTCTCAATTTTCAAAATTTCTCCAAAATTACATATTTTTTAAATTTTACACATAGGACGCCATGGAACTCTGTAATTAAGCTTGTTGCGTCAAATTTCGCCCCTGTAAACAACCAATTACCTCCACACATGACTGATTGGAATTTCTGGCCACAAATTTTACTCGAATTCGTTCATGAATTGGGGATTTTTACCCAATTTTGACATGACTTCATTGTAACTCCAAATTTGACCAATTACAGGCTTGAATTAGTTCAAACTAAGATTAAAAATTGGGGATTTCTAATCCCTGGGATAAATTTTCTCAAATTTCCTCAAATTCTTCATGAATTTCCCCCAAATTCACAAGAGTAATTTTGACAAACATGTCACAGACATCCTCTAAAATTTAATTTATACAATTCAGCTTCAATGCTCTATATTTTTCCCATATAGGCTCAGTATTGAACCGGTGGTTGTGATACCATAATGTAGCATACTTAGCCCCAAGCTAGGCCATGACACACAAAATTTTCCTCTTTGATACCATTTAATTAGTAAATATGCTCTGCATATGAATACACATGCATCCTAACAACATATAATACTCAATCATAATTAAGCAGAAAAACCATAACAAAAATAACATAATTAGTCACACAACATTCATAAAAAAAATGCATAAAAGACACTGATCTTTTTTTGTAAATCACCGAATGGATATAAACCTTAGATGTTCCTCCTATCCATACACTTTATTGCTTATAAATTCTCAGCAGTAGGTCACCCCTGAGTTGGGGCTAAAACTCCCCCAGGGAAAAGGCTTCCTAAACTAGACTAAGGACTAAGAAACAAAAAAATTAAACTTAGGCCAAGGTTTCAACTCCAACAACCATTCCCAACTCACAACCTCTCATTCTCCATAGAATATCCCACCCCAGGTAGTGTACCCATTCTCTAATCAACGGTCCTTCAACTATCCCACTCCGCTTCTAGGGATTTAGAAACAGACCAGACAAGAATTATCAGAGCTCTGTAGCACTTAGAACACAAGGCTACTCTAATAATTGAAACACCCACAAGACCAACAATAGGGAAATGATTCCCAATAGTTCTCTCACCAAGAGAGAAATGCTCACAGGCTTGACAACCCGCTTCTTCAACCCAAACTACCAATATCTCCAAGCATAGGTATGCTTGATGAATGCATGAGTGAGTGAATGGCCAGAATAATTGTGAGAATGAATGGGAACTTACACTAAGTTCCCACATTATGTATGCATGTTCCCAACTTGACACTAGTCATGATAAGAACTACATTGATTCTACCTGGTGATACGTTCCACACCCTTAGGAACTTAGAACAAAATATATCACATGATTTAGACATTAGGAAATATTATTACAATATTCCCTTGGCTTAACCCCCCTTGACTTAGCCTCTCATCCTAGACTCTTAGCCTCCTTTCCCACTTGTGGAGTTCTATCCCCCCATACTCTTCTATTTGATTGGTCTGCAGTAGTGATGTATTTTTATTAATATCATCGAGTTTGATTACATTTTACAATGATAATATTGTTGGTCTTTTAACATCTAGGCTCTTCGAACTAATAATCACACAAGCACTCTGGCCTCAAAATATATATACAATGGCACTCTAGCCCAAATATCCTAGCTCACCATACTATAAAGTAGATGTACAATTACAATTGGGGTTCAACCTAGGGGGATTATAGTATATATATGTGGCCCTCACTTTTAGTCATATCATTTTCGATCCCTCGTATTTTATATATAATATTTGTATCCCTAAAATGCATTTCTTTATTTTATTTCAAATATTTTAGGTATTCTGTATATGAACCAACTTGGTTCATACTAGGGAATAGCACCAAGATGTAGTTGTAGGTTTTTTTTGTTTTGTTTTTACATTGATTATGATTTTCATCTCAGAATATTTGTATACTTGCTATCAGTAAATATAGGAAAATAGATTATCACAACATAGACATGGAAACATGTACTATCTGGTTAAGACAATCTGATAATAATTTTTGACATATCCTGCAACTTGGTTTCCTATATGGTAGGCTATAGGGCATGATGATTGTACCATTTTGTGCATATTAGATATATAGAAGCTAGTTTACAAAAAAAAGACCCTTTGTTATTCAAAATGAGACAACATAAAGGTCCAAGATAATCAAAATGTTAATAAATAGTTGTTAGAATTATTGGTAATTTGTCATCATACCAATTGGGACAATTAGGGATGGAATTTGATGGGAAAATTTCATCTCATGGGGCAATTTCCCCATCAAATATGGTTAAAAATTATTCATGACCATCAACATTCTTTGTTAAATCTATGAAAATGGGTAATAAAGTTGTCAACATTGTCAAATTTGAGTTGTTTCATTTTGAAATTCCAACCCTTAGGACAATATGTCAATATTAAACAAAATTTCTATTTTCTACAAACAAACATTCCAAAATATAAAAACTTGAAACATTCAATTAAATCGATCATTAGTCATCACTCGAACTGCTATCATTGCTCAAACTATTTGCATGCCTCATTTCTTGATCACTTGTAGGGGATATTGTACTTGGAATGTTTGCATGTCTTGTTAATTAGCTTGATTTTATTTTACCTCTCCATGATCTACAAACATAAAAATAAAGTGTAATGAGTATATATACATTTATAATATGATATACTTGATTATATAAATAAAAAATCATACCATAGTAATCAATGCTAAATGGCTTCTTGATTCTTGGGTTCATTGGATTGATTTTTCTATTATAAGTGAAATAACATTTTTTCCACTATATCCCTCATGTTATTATAAAAAACAATCCCATGTATTTAATGTCTAGTGCCACTCCATATGAATTGAGGACCAATTCATCATCATTTACAACCTTTGTAATGTTTTTCCTCTTAGGAGGGCCTTCTCTTCCCTCATTATTGGTCCCTACACAACATTCAACATATGCAAATTCAAATATTTGATAATTGTTAGCTAGTATTGTTAAGAAGCACATTATTAGTAAAAAGTCAAAGAAAAACTTCATGTTCATAACCTTTTGATCCACCTAATTGACTTATTTGAAACATTTCCATATGATTTTTGCCATACATTTTTTTTTCTTTGATCTTTTATTAACCATTTTCTATCAATAAAAGACCTACACAATGAAATGTCTTTTATCAACACATTTAATTGTAAAATGTGCATCTTTAAAACTATCAAATGTTTGAAATATGTTAGCTAGTATTGTTAAGAAGTACATTATTAGTAAAATGTCAAAGAAAAATTCCATGTTCATCACCTTTTGATCCACCTAATTTGCCTATTTGAAACATTTCCAGGTGTTTGTTGCCATAAGTTCTTTTTCTCTAATATTTTATTAGCCATCTTCTATCAATAAAAGACCTTTTGATCCACCTAATTTCCCTATTTGAAATAATTCCAAGTGCTAGTTGCCATAAGTTTTTTTCTCTGATATTTTATTAGCCATCTTCTATCAATAAAATACCTTCACAGTGAAATGTCTTTTATCAACATATTTATTGTAAATTGTGTATCGTTAAAACTAAAAATATTTAAAAGCAAAAATTAGAGGGCCAAGTAATGCACTTTATAGTATATTTTTCATGAGTGCATATTTACTATATCATGCACATCTTGAAACTCAATTTTTAAAAGTAACTTGCTCAAGCAATGTTCCATAGAGTAAACAATGCACAGGTGTTTATTGACTGCTCAATGCACACCGCAAAACCTATAAATATTTTTGTAAAAAAGAAAATCTTAAAAATGACAGAGTTTGGGATCCAATGCAATAAGGGGTATCAATCCATCAAAATATTGTTTACATCTAAATAACCATTGAAACCTAGAAATACCCAAAACCCTAAAAAACAAATCTCATTATAGAAACTAAACCCCCGCAACTAAGGTTTGCAATAATATAAAACAAAACAAAAGCAACAACAAAGCTAGAGTTTGTAGTATTGAAGATGTCTCTAAAACCCTCCTATTTTTTTGAGGTAAAGATAATGAAATTACATACTTCAAATTTCTCTTTTTCATATTTGTATGCAACCCATAGTGACCCCTTACAAATTTTATCCTAAAGAAAACTTTGTTCACTCCAATCTCTTATATGGGAAATCTCTCTTGCATAAGTCTCCCCTCTAGATTTTGGCACAATGATGGATAATAGTTTAAAGTTTGTTTATGTCACTTTTACAAAATGAAATTCCCTCTCTTTTCTTGAAAATGTGTGGTCTAGTTATATTAAAAACAAAATTTGCATATGTTGTGCATCATTAAAATCTAAGCATGCCAATGTGTTATAATACCTTAAATGCACCATAAAACAATTTTCAATAAAAATATAATTGCAAAACTCTGTAATTATTATTTTATGGAATTTTACTTTGTGGATGTTTTAGCATAGCTATCCCATTTGGTGCACATAAAACCATTGTGTTTGTGTTCATATGTTATAAACAAATGCATTGTTGCATCGAATTAAACTAGTCATATCGTTTGCATAAAAAGGACATTAAAAATATATTTGAAGTTAAATTGTTACATGCTTCCTAAATTTTCTTTCAAGAATGCAAACATGTAAATTACAGTAGTCCATAGGATACATAGGGATTATTGTAATTTAAATCTCAAGGGATGGGATATGTTCCCTTTTTGTTTTTATAGTCCTATCCCTCTTAGTATTCATTCCCAAGAGAATTATTTTAACACATAAGTAAATTAAACTAAATACATTATCAGTTTTTAATCAAGTTACATATGTATTCTATCATTTGAAATATGACATTACCTTTCAATCATTGACCTCACACATCCTCTCCATGTCCTTCCATAGATGCAAAGTCTACATTACCTGGTCAATTGAGGTAAGAGATAAATAATTCCAATGCATTTTAGGTTGTGTTTGTCAGATGTAGATGGGATGACACACTAACACAACATGAAATACATCGAAATGCACACAATTTCCACATCTTCTCTTATCCCTCATGAAGCATCCTCATAATTAGTATCTTAATTTAAATAGGTTCTTATGGTGCAACAAGCTCCAAGTTTACCAAGTTCTCCCTTTTCATTTTTAGTAAGTCTCCCTTATTCTAATATGTTTTTTTTAGTGCATACTTATGTTATGTATCAATTCTCCAATGAAACTTGTACAAATACCAGACTTCTAAGAAGACAATTTACTATACTTTTGGTTTCACCATTATGGAAATGTTATCTTTTTTATGTTGGGTTTTGTGCCATTTAGATCTAATACAGGATATGTAGTTGTCATGTTAGAAGAATAATGGCTAAAGAAAAAACTAGGGTGCTACAATGAGATTGAGAATAAGAAAAAAATGGTTTATTACAAATAGGCCATTAACCCTAAGTTAAAAGACCTAAATCATTTCTTTATTGTTGTTAGATTTAAGAAGAAAATATATATTGAATAAGTAAAAACAAACTCCAGTGAGTTTCATAGTGAAGCTAAGAGGTGGAAAAGACCTAAAACACATTGGGAAGAAACAAATTTTAAATTTTGCAATTTGAACAAGGTAGAAGATGAAAAACATCTTCTTTTGGAGTGCACAACCTACATAATAGTAGATCTCATTTTCAAAACATTTGTAATGTATCACTAATATTTATAATTTTTTAACCCATGAAACCAATTTAAGCTCTATAATTTTATTTGCAATCAACTTGATCTCATAAGAAACATAATAAAACAAAATAACAATATTTTATTTGCTAAGGTTCGATAGACTAATGTTTGTCTCAATAGGAGATATCGTCATCATCTTCATCATCATCACCACCACTTTCCTCTTTCTTCCTTGAAAATTGTGTGCTTTATTCATTCATTGAATTTAAAGTTTATTTTCTTATTCTTATACTATTTTTCCCTCTCCGTATGAATTATGTTCTAACTTTTGGCATATTTTGACTATCTCAATTATTATTATTATTATTTCATTTAAAAGTTATCAAATTTACCTTTTATATATTCCCTCTCTTCGACTATGACCCACAAAAGGGAACTAAAGATCAATCAAATGTAAAGATAGGATCACATTGGAGGTTGGATGTTTGGAGGAGTTTAGTATCATCATTGTGAGGTAGATCAGCTAATATGACATAGATAGGAGCTCTAAAGTGGACTCAGTGGTAGAAATGATGCAACTAGAGTGAAACCATGGCTTCTTTGAATAGATATCTATAGTGCCTCATTTTTTGTCGAGGTTAATTATGCTAGATTATCACAATATTGCATTAAATTATGGTCATAATGGAAACAACGAGTTTACAGTCTTAAGGGTGACAAGACGGTGAGATTTGTTCCATTTATGTGTTAGTAGGTCAGAATATTATTAATATCATCTCTCTAGGTGTAACCACACATTCGACCAATACCTTTAAGTGCCCCCATGTCAACCTCAAGAACTAAACATATGAATTGTGGCATAATAGTCTCACATGTGGAAGGGATTTCCCCCACTATCACATAATATCCAACCTTAATCAAAATTGCACATGGAGGAGCATGGAGTTACTTGACCTATTTTATGATCAACCCATTAACTAATGTGCAAGATATTTACTACATATTAGAATCTATGCACATGAGCTATTTTGTGTGAGACCTTATAATTGTGTGATAATGTTATACTATTAAGTGATTATAGTTTCATATTTCAATATTTTTTAAAACATACCTCTGTGTACTAAAGATCTTAAATAACATTTATTATTAATATACAATATAAGTAAGGGTTATTTCCTTTTGTATATGAAGGAATTTCTACCCTCTTATTTATAATTCTCCATCATTTCAAAAATACAATCAAGAATGTTTCTTAGAGAAATTTCCTCGTGATTTCCCTACATACATTTCAATTTATGTTTCTCCTTTTATTTTATATATTTGAGCTTTACTACAATCATTTGTTTGTTATTGGTTTCATTTAATTTCATAGTTATATTGTTCACACTATTCTATGTATAAACATAATACAAGTTGGTATTAATGTTTTAGGTTTAAGACTCAAGTAAATAATCAAGTGAACATAATGGCCATCATGAATCACAAAGGAAAATATGGATATGGTGATGCTAAAGATTTATAGCTTATAAACAAGTGAATAAGGGATTTTTAATGAAACGTTTTAGTACTTAGTACACAATGAGGTTTTAGGAAGAAGCTAAATAAGAAACATACAAAAGGACACATGAAATGGGGTACTCTCAAATCTAATTCTAAAACAATCCTCTATGAAATGATCGTTCTTCACATGTCACTTCAAATGGATTTGGAGATAAGGAAGACATGATGGGAAGACATAATGCTAACTCTAAAAACAATTATAACCTTTAATTGAAAATCTCATAATATGACTTTGGAAGTGATGTTGAAGTGTGTATGCCATTTTTTTAAATTGAGAATGAATTTGCATTAATTTTCAAAAAAAAAAATTGTGTTAACAACGAGTACATATTATGCTTATGAATTTTCCATAACATAGCACATTTCAGCAATTAATTATATCAATAGAAAAAGATGAACTAGGGGAAAATTCCAGGTTATCTTACTTGTTGCTTGCCTAAAAAATTGACCCCAAAAACAACAAATTCTAAAACATATTCATACTTTTAAGCATGTACACTACCTTGATATTCCTTCTCCTCGCTAGTGTGTTGGGTTCATGCGCCTTCAATGTTCATCAGTACATGACTCTGAAATATTTTCTCTGCTTCATTTTCCCCTCCATGCACAAAACTTTGTGATCCCTATTTTTTTTATGCTAAGGAGAGATTCTCCATGCATTGGAACACAATTAAAATCTTCAACCTTCCACATCCTGCTTCTAAAATATCAATTCTACACTTTTGGGAGAGTAGTAGACTCATTTGGTTGGCACTTTCAGAAGCATAAGAATGCCCCAACTATGCTATCTTGGAAGAAAGATCCAATATGGCACTGTTGTTAGCTTGAGTCACCTCCTTGCATAGACACAATATCTTCTTGTGCTCACAAGGGTCTTCACTCACGATTGTTGTTTTATTGACCTTGTCAATGGAATTCCCACAATCCTAAAACGAATATCATGTCACCTCGAGTCCTGGGCCATGCAAGGAGAGAATAGTCTTCTCCCCTCTTCCTCTAAGACAGAAATCCAAGGAAGACAATATATATATAACCATAAACTTGTAAAACTAGAAAATGAAAACCAAACAAAATTACTAGAGAGATGAAGTTGGTGTGCTCACAAAATTCCAATCACCCTTGAATCCTACTTCCAATTATCTTTGTTTCATTCCAAAACACCCCTATGTCATTCCCACATGTAAAAGAAAAGTTCATCACCTCACCAAATCGTGTCCTGATTCCACCAAAAGATCTCTGAAATGCCTTAGTTTGAGGACCTTATGACCAGGATATTCCCAAATGGAAATAAAAACCAACCAAAATTCCAGTGGGTGGGACAATATTGGTGCACCCACGAGAATATAATCATTTATTCTTTCATTTAATTGTGTAGACAAAACTTATCTCCCTACCGAACTGCACCCCGAATCCTCTGAAAAAATTCCTGCAATGTCTAAGTTTGAGGGCCTTCTGGATGGTATAGTCCCTAATAGATTAGACTTCTACACAATGTCGCATTCATATGCCATGAGAAGATCAACTGGAATTGATTGAGCACAGGGGCTTATATGGGAATGTGACCACACTTCCACCTGCTTCAAATGTGTTACCTTTTATGTTTTTCCCTTGATTTGATGTGCCATAATGAGCTTTTATTGTGTGTACTAAATTGTGACAAAACTCATAAACATTGATAAGCTTAGGGGATGGTGGCAAGTGAGAAATCCCCATTTTCCATAAGTAGTTTGTAGTGTGCCCAACTAGGTTGGGTAGATATATTGTGCTTCTACCCACTAATCATTGTTTCTTCTTAAGTTAATGCATTTTCAACTTCTTATAAAACAATTTACTCAATGAATAATATTATCAAACATATAGCAAACATCCATTACATAAGATTTAGAGAAGATGACCATGGAATATAATTATGGATGAAAACTCCCAAAAATCGTTACAATGATAACTAATGGTTGTAATAGTAGTTGCAGAATATGACTAAGCACACAAGCTAATGGCTTCCATGAAACATCACTATCTACTACAAACAACACAAGAAACCTAGAATGTTTCCAATCAATGAATCCCAAGGCTCTCCAAGATCAATAATACTCTGATCTAGTGTCGTATGCTCTGCAAGAGATCCTTCAAATCCTTAGAACACCTATATAGTTTTGATCTACTGCAAACTCCCAATGTATAGGGGTCCTCGCGAGACACCTCCGGGGTGTCTCACAGGGCCTCGCGTGATGACCCTTTCTCAACCTACGGGGATGCATCCTACTACGGTTTCACAAAACCCTTTGATATCTGTGGATCTGGTAAATGGATCCCTCCTAAGACTTTCCACAAACACCTTATGTTGACTGAAATACTTGCAAATCTCTCTTAAACATAATCAATCACCACAAAGAACTCCAAGAAGACTTTGGATGAATCCCTTTCTTTGTCTAGCTAGGGTGGATATTGCACCACCAAAACTAAACCTGTAATGGAAGGTTTTTTCCCAAAACCCCAATGAAAATGTTGGCTACAAGAGCACTCAATAAGATATCAAAGAAAAATGCCAAGGGGAAGGGTTTATCCTCTGTTTATCCTTCCTTTGGACCTTATATATATTTCCCCCATTTTGACCAAATTAAATCTTCACTATATTTTCCCTCCAATTCTATTTAAATATAACTGTTTATTTTATTTAATGTCACTTTTAGGGTTTGACAATATTATTACCTAGTGACACCTCCTTGACTCCCTTTTTCCTTGTTTATTGTAGCCTACAAGAGTCATATAGGCTATTGAGTCACCCTCCCATCACGATCAATTGGAAGGGGACATTACAGTCCTTCCTTCCCAAGATTGCTTGTCTTCAAGTAATTCTAGATCAATGTGTTGTAAGATCTTCTCCCCTTCCCAGGTAGCATCTTCCATGGGTAATCCTCTCCATAGAACCAAATAATCTTGAACGACCCTACTCCTAAGCCTTCATTCCCTAACATCAACTATCCTATCGGGAGCTAGAACCAATTGTCCTTCCTCAAATAGTGGAGGAAGATTTGTCAAAGTGGTGACCTGTTGTCCCAATGCCTTTTTGAGGTAGGATACATGGAAGGTATTGTGGATCCTGGTTCCCTCCAGTAGCTCCATCTCGTATGCCACTTCCCCAAATCTCCTAATCACTTTGTAGGGCCCATAAAAGTGGGGCTTGAGCTTCTCTGCACCACTATTCTTCAACGACAACTGTTTGTATGAATGAAATATGATAAAGACAAGATATTCAAACTCAAAGTTGTGTTCTACCTTGTTTTTATCTGCATACATTTTTTGTTGATTCTGAGCGGCCCACAAATTCTCCTTCAGGGCACTTAAAATGCCCTGAATTTCTTGTAACCAATCCTTGGCCTTAGGAGATATGTTATCTCCAAATACCAGTTCCACAAAAGAAAGAGCATCATATCCATATAATGCCCTGAATGGGTGTTGATGGGACAAAAATGACCCTTTCAATCCATTGAGGGAAAACGCCCGATGACGGGTCCCAACTAGACCTGCTCTCGTTTGGGATAGCACTTCTGACCATATTTTGGCCTGGTTACCAACTAACTAAATTACTAACAAAAATCTAACTAAATACTAACTAAAATATGAATTTGAAAACCAAAGGTTCTCAGATGAATTAAAAATAATGAGGAAAAGGAAAAAACACAACGAACTAACATTAAACTAAGAAATGTGATTATTATTCTAAGATGAAATATCTAAACTAATGTTATTTAATTTAACCTATCCTAATAAGGATCAAACTAACAGAATAAATGAATACAGTGAATGATGAGAAAAACTTGAGCAGAGTAAAATCGTGACACAAGTGGTACATGAATTTGAAATAATATAATATATTAGAACCAAAGAATTGATAAACCAAACGACATTATACTATTATTGTAATCATTCTAAAAACCCATGATAGTTGTAAAATGCAAACATTAATTAAGAAGTAATTCATCGACTAATATTCACACGATACAAATAGAGAGATGCATAAACAGAGAAATCTCATTCACACATATCAATAACATAATCTTCCAATTTAGAGTGTCTCTTGGATTCAAATTAACTTGCAGCAAAAATATTGTTGTGCTAGCTTCAAAAACCAAAATCCATTTCAAATGGGTAGCACTCCCTTTATATAGTGAGGGATCTCCCTTTACAATATTTTTTCATGGTAATTATATAAATTTAAGCCGTTTCACAAAAAATACTCTTCATTTTCCATCAAAGATTACAGTATCAAAAGAAAACAACATCTGGACAAAAATGAAAAAAATAGCAATCATGACATGGTCTGGTCTTGCTATTGATCTTGGTGTTCCTTCCAAGTGGAGTAGTCATTAAAAAATCTCTTGATCTTGCTCGATTGCAATCTCTCTAAGATATATTCTTCATTACAGACTTTTGCGGTCATTTCTTGATGTAACCGCTCAACCGTGGCATATACAAAGGATTGAATCTTTTGGGTAAGTCATGTAGAAAACAACAAATGTTCTTCAATTTATTTTTTCATCAAAAAGCATCAATTCCTGAATGCTTGTCTCACTGGACTTATTTAAATATTCCACTTCAACCGCCCCGGTATTGACATAAGTTGTTTCATATACAGATTGTAGTGGTTGTATCCCTTCCTCTGCTACAAGATTATTATCATTTTTCCACAGTTGTGCACATGTGTCAGCAACCACCCCTTGGGTGGAATGAACACTCCTGAAGAGAGGCTTGCTAGTGTCAGACAACCTTCAGTACCTGAGTCTTTCTCTTTTCGAATAAACTGGTAGGGAGGTAAGTATAGGTTGTATCATGTCTTGCCACTTTACCATTTCCTCAAAAGCCTCACTAGCTGCCTGAAACCTTCCTTGAGTCTCAATCAGAGTATTTTGCAAGTTTAATTATTCTTTCCTCTCTACTTGTATGTCGATCAATAGACCAAGGAGATCATTGTTTACCTTAGCTAGATCTTCACTGGCATCCAATACTTGATCTTTGATGGACTCGATGGTACATGTCGAGGCACTAGTATTTTCTAGAGCGGAAAAAAGTTTAGGTTATCTACTTCCAACTCCTCCCTATGGGTGTCCCGTAGGTTTTTCATCCTCTTTTAAAACTCTTCATTCAAGTGGTCTCTTTGTGCCTGTAGGGAACCATTAATTTTTAATGATTTTAGGCTTTTAGCTGCGCTGACAGCTTTCTGTAAATGTATGTTGAATTGGTCCCTTACGCCCTTCAACTCTGTTTCTGGCTCTGTTACTCAGGTTCTGGCAGTTTTCAAGGCATTGGTTACCTCTAAAACAGAGGAGGCATTTAATCCTGCAAAATCATTGAGTGCTAAAGACGCATGAAATGCCTTCTCCTCGGGATCAGGGCCAACCTTCCATTACAAAATCATTCTTGCATGCGACTTTGATTTTGATTCCTCTCCTCTTTTTCTTTTCAAAGATATATTCTCGATACTCCTAGTTTTGTTGTCGAAATAGTAGTATCCAATGGAGACTACAAATACTTCGAAATATTAAATATTTATCACATGCTAACTTCTAAAAGGAAATGTAAAAATATTATATCATTTAAGCCTTCAAACAAACATTTTTTTTAATAAACTCTTCTTTTAATTAAATCATTTTTCTTTAAAAGTAACTTAATTGTTTTAACTTTTTCTAGCTTTTGGTTAATCTTTCTTTAGTTATTTTTTTTCTAAAATAAATACAAAACATTTGTCTTTTTCATTTTTATTAATTACATGTTCTTTATTTAATTTTGTTACTCCAAATGTATAAAATCCTACATATAAGTAATTGAATTGTAAAATAGCATAAAAATCATGTAAATAATGTCATCGTCATGATCATCATCACCACCACTTCCGTATTTCTTCTACAGTTGTGCACATGTGTCAGCAACCACCCCTTGGGTGGAACGAACACTCCCAAATAGAGGCTTGTTGGTGTCAAACAACATTCGGTACCTGTTTCTTTCTCTTTTTGAATAAACTGGCAGGGAGGTAGGTATAGGTTGTAGGTTGTCTTGCCACTTTACCATTTCCTCAAAAGCCTCTCTAGCTACCTGATACCTTCCTTGAGTCTCAATCAAAGTATTTTGCAAGTTTAATTATTCTTGCCTCACTACTCGTATGTCAATCAATAGACCAAGGAGCTCTTTCTTTACCTTAGCTATATCTTCACTGACAACCAACGCTTGAGCTTTGATGGACTCCATGGTACATTTCGAGTCACTAGTCTTTTCTAGAGAGGAAAGAAGTTTTTCCAACTCATCCCTATGGGTGTCCCATAGGTTTTTCATTCTCTTTTCAAACTCTTCATTCAAGTGGTCTATTTTTTCCTATAGGGAACCATTAATTTTTACTGAGTTTAGGCTTTCAGCTACACTGATAGCTTTCTAGGCATCTATGTCGAATTGGTCCCTTACGACCTTCAACTCTATTTATGGCTCTGTTACTCATGTCCTGGCAGTGTTCAAGGAATTAGTTACCTCTAAAACACAAGAGGCATTTAAACTTGCGAAAGCATTGAGCGTTGAAGCCTCTGGAACTATGTTCTCCTAGGGATCAGGGCTGACCTTCCATTCCAAAATCATTCCTTCATGTGACTTTGATTTGGATACCTCTCCTCTTTTTCTTTTCAAATATATATTCTTGATACTTCTAATTCTGTTCTCGAAATAGTAGTCTCCAATGATGACTACAGATACTTTGAAATACTAAATATTTATCACAAGCTAAATTCTAAAAGGAAATGTAAAAATATTATATCATTTAAGCCTTCAAATAAACATTTTGTTTAATAAACTCTTCTTTTAATTAAATCATTTTTCTTTAAAAGTAACATAATTGTTTTAACATTTTCTAGCTTTTGGTTAATCTTGCTTTAGCTATTTTTTTTGCTAAAATAAATACAAAACATTTGCCTTTTTCATTTGTATTATTTACATGTTCTTTATTTAATTTTGTTACTCCAAATGTATAAAACCCTACATATAAGTAATTGAATTGTAAAATAGCATAAAAATCATGTAAACAACGTCATCGTCATCATCATCATCACCACCACTTTCGTCTTTCTTGCTTAGTTGTGCACATGTGTCAGCAACCACCCCTTGGGTGGAACAAACACTCTTAAAAAGAGGCTTGATGGTGTCAAAAAAAATTCAGTACCTAAGTCTATCTCTTTTCAAATAAACGGGTAGGGAGGTAGGTATAGGTTGTATCATATCTTGCCACTTTACCACTTCCTCAAAAGCCTCACTAGCTATCTGATACCTTCCTTGAGTCTCAATTAGAGTATTTTGTAGGTTTAATTATTCTTGCCTCTCTACTCTTATGTCTATCAATAGACCAAGGAGCTCATTCTTTACCTTAGATAGATCTTCATTGATAGCCAAAACTTGAGCTTTGGTGGACTCCAAGATACTTGTCGAGGTGCTAGTCTTTTCTAGAGAGGAAATAAGATACATCCAACTCCTCCCTGTGGGTGTCTCGTAGGTTTTTCATCCTCTTTTCAAAATATTCATTCAAGTGGTCTCTTTGTGCCTGTATGGAACCATTGATTTTTATTGAGTTTAGGCTTTCAGTTGCACTAACATATTTCTGGACATCTATGTCGAATTGGTCGCTTACGCCCTTCAAGTCTTTTTTTGGCTCTGTTACTCAGGTCATGGTAGTTTTCAAAGCATTAGTTACCTCTAAAACAAAGGACGCATTTAATCCTACAAAAGTGTTGAGTGTTGAAGCTGCTTGAAATTCATTCTCCTCAGGATCAGGGCTGACCTTCCATTCCAAAATCATTCCTGCATGCGACTTTGATTTGGATTCCTCTCCTCTTTTTCTTTTCAAAGATATATTCTCGATACTCCTAGTTTTGTTGTCGAAATACTAGTCTCCAATGGCAACTACAGATACTTCGAAATACTAAATATTTATCACATGCTAACTTCTAAAAGGAAATGTAAAAATATTATATCCTGTAAGCCTTCAAACAAACATTTTTTTTAATAAAATCTTCTTTTAATTAAATCATTTGTTTTTAAAAGTAACATAATTGTTTTAACTTTTTCTAGCTTTTGGTTAATCTTTCTTTAGTTATTCTTTTTCTAAAATAAATACAAAACATTTGCCTTTTTCATTTGTATTATTTACATGTTCTTTATTTAATTTTGTTACTCCAAATCTATAAAACCCTACATAGAGGTAATTGAATTGTAAAATAGCATAAAAATCATAAATTAAATAAAAATCGAATATTACTAAAAGTAAAATTACAAGGCAAAGGAATCCATGCTTGGACTGTAGGTTAAGGGAAAATTGGCTTGGAGTTCAATGCGCTTTCTTGTATGGGGATTTAAGCCTAGGGTGATATTCTTGTCTCTTCTCACCTGGCCCCATGGGAAGTTGAAAATGTTGGTGTTGGGGACTCTCTAGTCCCTCGACGTCAACATCCTTTTTGCGACCATACTGGGGATGACCATTCAATGGTTCATTCCTAGTTTTTCTTTAATTATTTCAATTTTATTTCTCCTAGACATCAATGTCTCAACCGATTGGAAGCTTGTTTGATGGTTGTAACCCTGTGGTTTCAACTACTAACCCTGGGAAATTGATTCACAAGTATGGGATTTACTAGTTTGAAGAAGACCTAAACAATTCCCCTTGTTTTGTGCCCACTCCCTTGAAGTTCGCTCACCCGGTTAACACTTTACCTCACAAATTCAAGAACCACCTGCCTCTCTTTCATGGTGACAGAACTCTTATGGTAATTGAACATCTTCATGAATTTTTGAATGCTTGCACCATTCTCAGAGTAAATAATAATGATAGTTGCATGTTTTTGTTCATGAATTCACTTTGGGGCGATGACGCATCTTTATTTGCCAACCTTCCTCAAGGATGCATCTCTACCTGGTTTGAACTTTCTTATTGGTTTACTTCAACCTTTGGGCATTTAGATAATCCTTACGAGCATCTTAGGAGGTTTAACCAGTTACTTATGAAAGATAATGAGAGAATTCTTAGATTTAACCTTCAATTTATCAAGTTATACAATTTAATTCCTACTCCCATTCGCCCTACCAAATTGGTTTCCCTGCTACATTAATACAAACTTCTACCTCCTCTTTACCGATGGCGGTTGGAACAAAAGAATGTTTAAAATCTAGAGCTAGCTCTATCCACTTGCCTTGACTTTAAAGAGAAAATCGGTAGAAAAGGCTTCCCCTTCAATATTCATGATTCGCACAGAGATTTGTCTTCTTTAATACTCGTCATCAAGACTTTACAGGATCGCATGTCCTTTCTTGAATAGCAATCCTCGATTCATTCATGTCTAAATATACCTTGGGAGTACTCTCCCCTAAGTCCTAATTATAATAACTTCACAAATTGTGGTCGAAAGCTTGAACATGAGGAGTATCCTGATTATATCATGATGCTTGAGGATCAACCCACCTCCCACATTCCAAATACCAATCTGCTTAGACCTTGTGAAAAAAATCAATCCTGAGATCATCTATCATCTTAAGTTTCTTATCCACATGCATACGATGGAAATCTTGATTACGCAAATGAACAAATCAATTCTGACCATGTCAAACCAATTTATGATACATTTGTATTTGATGATGATGCTAATGAGTGGTCAAAACAAGTCAATGAAGAACCATATGACTTTAATGATACAATTGAGGAGTCCTCTTTTGAATATATTTATGAGTTCAATCAAGATCTTAAACTATTTAAAATTGTTTTGAATCCTTTGTTTCAATCAAGAGAGGTTAGAGAATTTGACACTAGAAGGCATATCCCTCCTAAGTGAATTTGTTCATTCAATGAAGACAACTATTTCAAAGATATTCCTATTTTTTGTAATCCATGTTATGAATCTTCTTTGCATCACGACGACCTTGTTCCTGATAAAAAGAACCATAAAGGCGATACTAATTTGTTTGTTGAATTCATGGATCATCCCTTTAATGTACAAACCCTAAATCTGAAATCTAATTCAATTGATACCTTCATCCTTACATGCAAAGCATCTATCATTTGGCATGCCTTGGAGGTTGGTGATCGCTTATTTTGGGTATTGATTAATCATTTCTCCACACCGTGCACTTTTGTTGGTTGGCATGTTAGCAGTCCCTCCATGCACATATTTATCAAACTCATAAGATCTACATGCAAAGTAGGTGACACATTCCTTTAAGCTAAATTTCATCTGACCGGAATCCAAGCTAATGGCTTTGTTTCCTATGTACATAAATAAATGAAAAATAATAATAATAATAATAATAATAATAATAAAATTTTACAAGAAGGGATAGATTAGTTTTGGTTTTACGTCGCAATTTATTCAGTTATTTTATCGCTTTTTTTTTTCTTTTTCTTTTTCTTTTTCTTTTTCTTTTTCTTTCTTTTTTTTTTTCTTTTCGATGGTTAGAAGTGATGGAGAAATGGTTGGTGATATTAAAAGGTAGGTTATATATATATTTTTAACTGATTCACCAAATGTGTTTTGGGGGATAGCAGAATTGCAGGTGAACCAAGTTTCCTTCCTTTGTCATAATCCCTCGCTTGTCTACCATGTGCTTTCTATGCGAGACATCCTCACTCATTACATTCATCAGTCCTATTCCCTTCTCCTTCTTTCCCTTTTTTTGTCCCCTTCATTTTGAGATGCCTCCAGCATACACATTGCGTATACTCAATGTTAACCTTGGTTCTTTCCCTCAACGCACATCCATGATAGTTTTATAGCCTAGTAATCATCTTGTCAGTTTTCAAAGAGTTGTCCTTTCGGATTATACAATAGGAATAAACCCCCTCATACTTACCACTTTCCATGAGTTGTTCCACGAAGTCCCGATCCATGAATCCCTTGACCTCCATCGTGTCTCCCACTGTTGTATAACCCGGTCCACCCAACCCTATCGACCTCTTCTTGTTCCACATCGAGTCACCCTCAGTCCTGTCATTACCCTTGCCTTCCCCTTTCCTATAGATAATACATGATTGTAAGTTATTGTTTAAAGATTTCATGCCAATGTAAGCTATGCACATATGTTTGTTGGCAATTGTTGGCGATGATTTTTGTCAACATTACTTAGTCGGCAAAGCGTTTCTAGGCTCCCCCTCTCATTTCACAACTTCTTGCAAAAATACTTGTGTGCTCTCGCCGAATTGTTGTTGCACTTTCAAGGAAGTTATCTTTGGGATATATTATCATTTAGGAATATCTTATAATTATGTAAAAGTATTGGCGATGATCATTGGTCGATATACAGGTTACAGTTTACTTGGACGAAGGTTGGTTTTCATGGTGCTTGAACATAAATGTCGTGGTTCTAATCTATGATTCAAAAGGCTTGTTATCCCCTTTTTCCACATTCTTAGCATCACCTCATAACCTTCAATTCCTTTTCCATGTCTCTCTTTTCCTAAGCATGATATCATTTCAATGAATTTTGGGGTATTGACCTTGGCATCTTTTCATACCACAAACTATACCACATTATCTTGTCCCATGACAATTTTATTATTTAAAATAAAAATGGATCTTTATGAAGCTCTATAGGCAAGGTGCATACATTGTTTTTTTTCACATAGAGAAGTAGTGCCACCATACAGGGTTTTTGTTTAGGTGTCTGTGTTTACCTATTAGGGGTCAAAATCACAAGCTCTATGAAATTTCTAGCAAGTTTCCATGGGTTCCAACAAGTTTCATGTGATTTTATAGTCTCTACAAGTTTTTTCCACTAACCTACAGTGAATAGCTTCAAATCCAAGGGACAAGAAAGAATCTAGATTACCTTTCTCTTAAACACATTCTCACATTGGCCATACAGTTGTGGCATGCAAAGAATAGCACACCAACCCCGTTTAGTTTTGTGAACTTTCAAAAGCTCCTGACAATGTTTCTTGAATTTAATAGAACAACTTCAATAATTAGGATTCTTTATCAAGAATATGATACTATATGGCATAGTTATCATACCTAAATATGGTTCTCACATGATATCCATGACTTTCTTTTGCAGAGGTTTTTATGGANAGACAATGTCATGATTTTCAACAATGCCAATGAAGCACTACTGAAATAACATTTCACTTTTGCCTTCAAAATATTTCAAGGCCAAGACTAAGTTTATGCCCAATAAATAAAGATTAGTCTTCTTAAAGGTTGTGCAATGTTTATGCATATAGGTAAGTATATATGTATACACGAGTATGAGCACATAAACAAACAAGTGCCATGAAATAGCCCTCCACTTATTCACTTCTATTATATAGTCACTTGACAACAATTTAGGTAATAAAACATAGAATGCTTCGTTATATGCACTTTATGTTAGATTTGGTAGCTCTGAGGTACTTCTGCATAGGCGGCGCCCACCATGCAAAAGTGACCAAGCACATTTCTCCCTAGTGACTTTATAAAGCGATTTTATAAACTTAAGTTGAGCTTTTATTTTTTAATGTGTAAAAGTGACTTTATGAGGTTGTCGATCACTTTAGTGACTTAAGTGACCTCAACGAATGATTAAGTTGTGACCGTTGATCTCATGAGGGAAAGATTAGATATTGACCATCAATCTCATTGGGAGACCAAGTGTTAAAAGAGTTACACATTGGAAATTGCATAAAAGCAACACTTGAGGGAGAGAGGGCACACACTTTGAGGAGATCTTGAGTAGGAAGGTGAAGAGTCACTTTTCTCAAGAAAGAGATTGATCTCATGGAGAAGTAAGAGTAACAGCAAGAGGAGGGTGCATTCTCCAAGGGAAAGAGGGAGGTTCATACAACTAGAGGAGGGTTATGATTTCCAAGGAAGGAGAGGGTTTGTACAACTGAAGGAGGGCATGATTTTCAAGAGGACAAGAGGGCACATTTTTCCATAAATTATGCATTAAATGTTGAATTGACAACAGTGAAAAGGGAGGTCATGCATCATTGTTTAGAGGCCATACAACAGCATAGAGGCACAAAAATCGAGGCAATAGGATGGCACAATTTTCTAAGTGTTTGGATGTACGAAATTAGTGCAAAACAATATTGCTAATGTGCATAGATATCAAGATTTTATTTGTTGTTAAAAGGATTGTACATTGTAGAAAATGGAGATTGTTTTGTGTGGTTTTTAGCACACAAATCGAGGAGGTTTGTTGGCACATTTTTCAAGAATTTTTGTTGTTGATTACTTGTTGTTGTAAACTCTAATATGAAATTTCTCTGAGCTCAATAAGAAAACTCTCCTTGAACAGGTTTTCCCAAGTTGTTTTTTTTCCAGGGGCATTGCCCAGAAATTACTAGTGTTATATAGAGTGATTTCTTTGTTGTTGATTATTATTTCCGCTGCTATTTTAGTTTCATATCTTTGTCATATAGTATTCCTGATTTATTGTTGAAGCTTTATAGGAGGTTGAAATATGTTTATGACTTAGTATATATCTGAGCTAAAATTTCTACATGGTATCAGAACTGGTGCTCTGAGGTTCAGTAGACAAGAGAGTTGACACTTGATTTGTAGTGCATTGCAAAGGGGTTTTGTCTGGAAGAAGGGAAGGGAAGAAAGTAAATGAAGATATCCATCATAATCCAAGGAATACTATGAATCATGAAGATATGCAACATAACATGTTGTCTATAGGGAATCATGAACCTTTGAGTGAGATATGTGTATTGTTATAATATTTTGTGTATCAAAGATGGCTATGAAGGATTTAACCATGGTTGGGGAATAAATATGAGGAATTAGGCCTTGAAAAAATATTATTGGGTTAATAGGCCATGATTAAAGCCATGAAATACAACATGAGGCATTTAAAGGGGATCTTTTGCATATGGGTTGGACGAAGTTTCCATTAGGATTTTTTGTGTAGTAGGGATTCATGTTGGGGCGTTGACCATGAATAGGTGATGAAAATAGGGTCCTTAATCGATAAAGTATGATCAAGGCATTTAACTACAACATCATCCCTTTAAAGGGGATAATTTTCATATGAATGAGAAAGGGTTTCCATTAGGATTTTTTGTGTAGCCGTGATGGGTCTTTGGGCCCTAACCATGATTAGGGGATGAAAATAAGGTCCTTAATCCATAAATGAGTGTAAATAGTCCTATGGGACATGGAATATTCTTCAAACAACTAAAAAAAAACTTTTAGAAATTAACTTTGTCCTTGAGCACGATATTGGTACGTTTAGGAGGCTTTACATAAAAGATATGGATCTCACAAATTTGGCTGTAAATGAAGCTTCTAGGGCCCTAGTCCATGAAAAAGGACTTAACCCACCATACAAACTCAAATCATTGGCCTCTTGGTGGGATATAGGCATCATTAAGAGAATTTGCATACCAGGCATGGGTCTCAAGGCTTTGACCATGGTCAATGACGGAAAACAAGGGTTGTATGATCTAAATTAGTATTTTAGGGATTATAATATTTAACATATGAATGAGATTTGGGAAATATTAGAAAACTTTATATGCATTGGATGGATTTGGAGACTATAACCATGGTCATGTGAGAAAATAAAGAGTCTTAAGATCTAAATGAAACTTTAAATTCTCATGAACCATGCACATGTCCTTGAACCACTACAAAGTTTCTTTCAAGGGGATATTTGGCCTTTAATTGGGATAGGTGTGACGTTAGGTGGTTTCATGCACCAAGGATAGGTCTAGGGGTCATAACCATGACAAGGAGAGAAAATAAAGGGACTCAAGTCATAAATAAATATTTTAAGGATATTGTCCATGAACATGGACTCAAATCACCACATAGGACCTCTAAAAAGGATCTTTGATCTCAAAATGGGATATGGGTGCCTATAGTATTTTTTTCATACCAAGGATGGATCTTGGTGTCTTGACCATGGT
>JASDQU010689202.1:0-13446 GCA_032191745.1 Picea mariana
GAGTTATGTGACATTCTACATACCACCAGAAATGGCATGACATGTACTATCCATATAGAATAGTATTATCTGAAAATATATCATAACTCATACCATTACCCATCAAACAAACTTGGGTCCATTACCCAAACCTGGGGTCTCCAACTTCTCATAGCCATAACTCTCTAACCGTGAGGAATTATGTGTTGTTCCACATACCACCGGAAATGACATGACAAGCACTATCCATATAGGATATTTTCCCTAACAAATTTACTTTCCTTCATCTCATTATTACATAATTAAGAATGGGTTCTCTTACTCCACAAAGCGTCTTCTCATGAGGGATTTCACCATAAGGGGACCACTTTGGAGTTCATCCATATTTACTTCTTATAAATCATCAAAAAAAAATAATGGTTTGATCATTAGTAGTCTTTGCTTGAGTAGATTATCCCTTCAATATCCCATTTCCTTAGTTAGACTATACTACCTCCAACCTTTCTACCTTGGCATATAGATTGCTACAAATCTAAGTTTACTTACCCCGAGTTGACAATTTAATTGAGGGTTTTTAGTGCATATAGAACACCCATCATTGTTTGTGCCATTGTCAGGGAGTTGTATCAAGGCAGAGAATAGTTAGGAAATAGATCCCTTCTAATCCTTAGCATTATATTGGTGGCAATGGAACTTTAAGATGAGAGGTAAGAGTTTGTACATTTGCTATTGTAGGGTCCCCCAAACCCAATGGTAGTTTTTATTTTTGTTTTTGTTTTCTTTCATGAATACACTTTGAGACCCAAAAGGTAGATACATTAAATCAAAATAAGATCTTTCAACCAAGGTTCCTTTTGGCCTTTTTGGGGGAAGGAACATTCCACTCATAAATTTCGCAGACTAATACCAAAAAATATGAGCTAGCTCAACCCAAAGAGCTAAATTAGCCTCTGAAGAGACTAAGATAGGGATTACTATAGAACATAAAATTGAAGCATCAGTGGAACAAGAGGCAAGACCACTTGAGCATTCTGTAGAACCAAACAATACAAACTTTTCTTTTACACCACCACCAAGAGATCCTAACTTTGAAGACATCATAGACCCCGAACAAGTGAATATTTTTTTTGGTAATTCAGCCAACATAATTGTCTCTCAAATTGACATAGAAACTTTGGCACCAATAACCTCAACCGGCTCAAGTAGAGTCCCAAACACCCAAATAGTAGGAAGACCTTTCCATTAGAGGGAAACCTTGTTTTCTTCAAAGATAAAGCCATTGAGGTACTCTCTTTTTGGAAACCAAACCAGTATGGATGATCAGGGGGATCAAAAAATTGTAAGACATGGGGAAGAAGAAGAGGTTGGAAACCAAAACGAAACTACCTTCAGGTTTCCAATTTTGGACACCACCCCAAATGTCAATATGAAAAATATTCCTCTCTCAACACTGCCCACCTTTTATGGTAAAATAAGTGAATATCCATATACCTTCCTATTTGAGTTCAACATCTTGTGTAAGAGATACAACTACTTACAAGATGCCCAAAAACTAAAACTCTTTCCTTCCACCCTCAAGGACTATGCACTAAGATGGATCATGGGGTTGGGAGAATCCAGTATTAGGTCTTGGGAAGCCATGAAAGATATATTTCTAAAGACGTACGAAGACTATTGCAAGACCAAGGAGTCTCATAATGGCATCTTCAAAATCCAACAATTAGAAGACGAGAATCTCGAGGATTATATGGAATAGTTTGCATACATCTCCCAGAAATCGAAATACCATGACCTCCTAGAGGATGCAGTTAGGGATCTTTTCCCTAAGGGAATTTCAGAAGAATACCTAGAGATGCTTAACCTGATGGCATCAGGTGACATCTCTCATAAACCATTCACTGAAATATGTGAAATGTGTAAGAATTACTCAAGGAGTGGAGCTAAAATAGGAAAGAATGTTCGGGACCCTTATAATAGGAACTTAAAGCCAGTTAGTTCAGGTGGTATCACAAGAGAAAATATAGGGAATCTTTTAGAGAACTTCAAGATAGATATTTTAGGCACAATAGGTTCCCAATTGGACACCCTACAGATTAAAAAGAAACAGGAGGAGGAAAATGCAGCAATGAGCATATATTTCCCAAGATGTAGGAGGAATCATTCCTCAAGGGAATGCCCAGTAGATAACATTTCAGTTTGTGGCTTCTACACAGAAGACCATTCAACTGAAAAATTTCCATCATTTCCCAGTTTTTTAGCAATCTATAGGAGCGTGGATCCTGGGGAATCCTCTTATGCACCTAGGAGGCCATGGAAGCCTAGGAACTAGCCCACATACCTAGATCCACAATCTCAAATTCCACCCTATTATAAACAACAACAACAGTGGAACTCACCAAGTTGGAAAAACTAGTCTGCACAGTTCCAACATCCTTGGCTTTAAGGATAGAGAAGAGGGAATAACCAAGGAAACCTTCAAGATCCACATGTCCCTATGTCCAACCATCCTTACCCTCAGTTTCCATTGAACATTCTGCAGCTTCTGCCAAGTTTTGGTGCACCACCTTTACCTCATATTCCACAACAACAACTGCAATAATATCATAATGCAAGCTACCCAAGACCAACATTATTACCGGCACAACCAGTGCTCAATCAAAATAATAGGCCCTCTCAACCTCTTCATAATGTTGAGATGAAAGCCTTCCCGACATATGTTATTACTCCTATTCCATTACAGGAGATTCAACTGAGGTCGGGAAACATTCTGGATAGGCAAAGACCTTCAGTAGCCTTCCAAGAAGAAGAGGAAGAAGAAACCACCAAACAAACCATGGATGACACTAGGTGGGAAGATGTTATTATTCCTAAGGACCAAGAACCCAAGCTTCCCCAAAATGAACCTTCACAAATTACAAAGGCCCCTCCTTATCTAGAAAGATTAGTAATTGAGAAACCTACCACCCGAACGGAATTTCACATTTTGAATGAATTAAAGAATATTTGTGTCAACATTCCCTTGATAGAATCCATTAAGGATATTCCAATATACAGTAAGGTAGTCAAATAATTGTGTATTAAGAAGCCAGGTAGGAAGCAGAAGGATCCTCCTATAGTACATTTTATAGGAGAACTTTCTTAGTATATATCAGAGCAACCTAAGGTAGGAAAATATGGGAACCCAGGAAACCCTGTAGTGACCATAACCATTAATGAGGTATCCATTGGAAACACTCTCATAGACCTAGGGGAAGCCATCAATGTTATGACTGCTACTACCTTGAATAAATTATAGTTACAACCTCTTCTTAGACCTACCCCAACCATTTTGGAATTAGCAGATAAAACTAGGGTTATACCTGAAGGAATTTTGGATGATATCATAGCTACTTTAGCCTCATGGGAGTACCCAGTAGAAGTTTTCGTCATCCACTCGAAAGATCCTACCAAAGGCCATCCCGTTATTTTAGGAAGGCTGTAGAGAGGGAGCAATGACCATCTCAAATGGAATTTCTATTCAGAATCTCACCATATACCCTCCAATCCAACCTATTATGGAGAATCTACAGTGGCTTGAATGTCCATATGAAAATGAGGACCGAGAAGAACCCATATTGCCAAGTGACCATGCCTGGGAACTTCAGGAGTACACAAGAAAAAATGTGCTAAACCAGTTCATTTCTGCTATCACATGTGTTGATTTTGCACAATCGTTTCCCCAATTTGAGTATATTTTTGGGGAAGAATTTCAGGAACAGTTGGACCCATCCATTTTGTCTTCGACATATATTATCTTTGAGATAGATGAGTCTGCCATGTCTTATACCATTCCCTATGAGATTAGTCCAGGGAAATTTTTACATGTAAACTCTAAGCTAGATGCAGACCAACAAAAATAGTTAGTAAGTATACTTAAAGAACAAACATGAGCATTAACATGGGAATAACCTGACATGAAGGGTATACACCCTAACACATGAATCCATCACATATACACCCAGGGGGAAGTAACACATGTTAGGCAACCCTAGAGAAGGATGAACCCAACACTTAAAGATATAGTAAAAGAGGAGATCCAAAAGTTATTAAATGTTGGACTTATTTATCCCATCTATGACAGTAAGTGGGTATCCCCACTTGTAGTGATCCCAATTAAAGTGACTAGGAAATGGAGAATTTGTGTTGATTTCTGGGAACTCAACAAAGCCACTCTGAAGGATTACTTTCCTCTTCCTTTCATTGACCAAGTTTTGGATACCCTGTCTGGAAAAAAGTATTTCTCATTTTTGGATGGGTATAGTGGGTACAATAAAATTCTCATAGCATCCGAGGATCAAGACAAGACAACCTTTACTTTTCCTTGGGGAACCTATGCCTATAAGGTCTTACCATTTGGATTGTGTAATTCTCCTTCCACATTTCAACGAGTAGTACTAGGTATATTTGTTGATCTTATTCATGATTGTGTCAAGGTATACATGGATGACTTCACAGTTTATGGAAACACTTACCAAGAAGCCCTAGATAACTTAAAAAAAATCCTTATCAGATGCCAAGAAATGAACCTATATCTAAGTCATGAAAAATGTAAAATGTTGTTAACTGAAGGAGTGGTTCTAGGACATCATGTTTCATCTAAAGGGATAAAAATCGATCCTGCAAGGATTGAGTTCATCATTAGAATTCCACCCAAAAAAACTTAGAAAGAGGCGAGAATATTTCTTGGACATGTTGGATACTACCGGAGGTTTATTGAAAATTTTACAAAGATTGTTGCACCCATGTTTGGATTGTTAATAAAGAACATTGATTTTGTTTCAACTGAGCAGTGTCAAACTGCCTTTAAAGCTCTGAAAGCCAAATTATCTATGGCACCAGTTCTTAGAGGGCCCAACTGGACTCTCCTATTTCACATATCTATTGATGCCTCTGACACCAAAATAGGAGGAGTATTAGGGAAGAAAGAGGAACAATAGTCTTATGCCATTTATTTTGTAAGAAAGAACTTGTCCCCTTCCGAGTTAAACTACATAGTTACTGAGAAGGAATTCTTGGCAGTAGTTCATGCTATCAAACGTTTTGTCATTGCATTATAGGTTACAAAGTATTTGTACATAAATATCATTCTACCCTTATATTTCTCATGAATAAACCCATAACTAATGGCCGAGTGACTAGGTGGGTCTTGCTATTACAAGAGTTTAATATCACCATGCTTGACCGACCTGGAAAGGAGAATTTGGTAGTTGATTTTATTTCACGAATAAAAAATGAGGGTGATGATATTCCTGTAGATGATAGTTTCCCAGACGAGCAAATTTTTTCCCTCTCAATAAATACCCCATGGTTTGCGGATATGGAAAACTATCTGGCTACTAGGAAGTTACTGTCTTATTTGTCACCTCATGAAAAGCGTAAAATTATCACGCAAAGTGATAATTAATCTTGGGTTGGCCATGATGTTTTTCGTACAGGTCCTGATTTGATTATTCGTAGATGTATCTGAGAGGACAAGGTACCAAAAATAATGCGAAGTTGTCATGATGGACCATGTGGTGGCCATTTTTCTGACAAACGTACAACATATAAGGTGTTACATTCAGGTTGCTATTGGCCTAGCATTTTCAAATATGTTGTGAAGTATGTGAGGAGTTGTGATAGTTTCCAAAGGATAGGAAGACCTACGTTAGCTAAAAAAATGCCCCTTCACACCCAAGTTATGATAGAACCTTTCAAAAAATGGGCCCAAGCTGATGAGAGAGCTAACAGAAAAATATGGGATTAAACAATGCAAATCTTCTCCATATCACCCACAAGCTAATGGTTAGGTAGAATCGACAAACAAAGTTCTGGAAGCTATCTTAACCAAGACTGTTCAATTACATCACTGGGATTGGGCTGATAGGTGTTTAGAGTCTTTGTGGGCTTACCAGATCACCTGGAGAAACACCACGAGGCATACCCCTTATGAGCTAGTGTACGGGAAACAAGTACTTCTACCAATAGAATTTCAAGTAAGGACCTTTTGTATTCCACAAAATTGGGATTAAACTTAGATGAGTCTTAGAAACAACGATCCCTACAATTGAATGAGTTGGATGAGATCATGCAAGATGGCATGCAATGAACAATATTAGTCCAAAACCAGAGGAGCAAGTGGCACAACAAGTTTATTAAGAAGAAACACTTCCAACATGGTGATTGGGATCTCTTGTTTGATTCCCGATTTAAAACCTTCAAAGGAAAAATCAGCACCTGGTGGTTGGGACCTTATGAGGTAGTCACTGCATATGACAATGGAGCTGTGAAAATCAAAACAATTGATGATGGACAAGTCTCTTTTGTAGTAAATGGACACCGACTCAAATTTTATCATAAGCCCATTTCCAAAAAAGAATTTCTATAGGTCATGTAAACTGATAAGGCATTGGCCTTATTATATGGGGAAGTTCCCCCTTGTTCTTGAATGTTTTATGAATTTTCTACTGTACATATGTAAATAGTTTTTGAATTTTGTTAATAAGAAATTCTAGAGATTTTTGTAGGTATTTATTTCACCAGGAGTAGACAGTTTCAAGGAAATATAAAAGAAGGTTTTTCTTCAAAACATTGTTACACATGAACCTTGTTGTATGATAAGCATCAAATGAATATTGACTTGTTGTAATTAGCCATATTTTTGCAAAAATTTTCATCCTCTCTTTTTCTTAAGGAATTTTAAAAAGTAGTTGCTCTTGAAAATATCCACCACTATATAAGGAAGTGATACCATAACCATCAATCTTAGAGTTCTCTCGTACATATTTCCCAAGAAACATGAGTAAGTGAGTAAAGTATCTTTATTAAAAAGTAACAAGGAGGTCTGATTAGCGGTTAGTCATGGAAACATCACAATAACTACAAAAGTGAGTTGAGCCTAGAGATACCTTTCTGTTCTTTCTCAATGGTACCATCCACTACACACTAAAAATCTTGATTATAGAATATCTTTAGATAGGACACGTCTGCTTAAGTACCCCTTACATCAGGACAATCATTAAGGAATATATAACGAAAATTCATCCTCTAACATAAATACCATCCCAATTGAAAAGAAAAAAAAGGAAAAGTTGTTTTCAGAGCTATCCCCCCATTTTCTTGCATAAAGAAATCTTATACTAAAATATTAAAAGATGGAGGGCCAGTATCTGAGGGTGTAAGAGGCTAACCCATTGTGATACTGAATAGGTCTGTTGGCACTGGGTACCGTCTTGTGGTATGACTAGCTAAACCCGGCGAAGTACTGAACATGCTTGCTGTCATCAGGGCATTCTACCTAGCAAGGATGGTAATCTAACAAAAAATAAATAATAAATTTAAACTTGTCCTAATGTACGGCATTAATTTTAGACAAAGATGACATGAAGTATGTATGGTTAAGATAAGGTTAATGAAATCCATAAAATTTCCATTGGAAACTAAATTTGAGACTATCTTGAAACTCTCTCACCTACCTCTTCTTATCCATATGTAGGATGTTCTATCCTATAGGTGGGGCCATGTTCTAACCATCTTGTCAAACCAATCTGTGAAGTTATCTCTACACTTAACAAACTGTACATCTTTGGCTATTGGGAGAACTAAATGGTTTCCTATATTTTTTATTGTTTTGTGTCACAATACTTAGGTGTGGGGGAGGGATTCATGAGTTGGCAAATGATCATTTCCTAGAGAAGCAAATATTTGTAAAAATTCATGTATTGTAGGTTATTACATTAGTAATCATTTTATTTTTTAAATGCTAATCTCCTATGTTCTATAAATTGTTGTCCATATCCTTAACATACCACTTTATTGGTTTATTTTTGTTACAGGATGTTCATTATAGGATTGAAATTACATGCCTTATGTGAGTGGAATGAGAAGCATGGTGGAAAAAAAAATAGTAATAGAACACTCTGCCTCTGCTCTTAATCACTATGGTTGTCAAAACCATTCCAAGATAGCAGTTTATCCATTATGGGAGGTAAAAATGCATTTAGCACAGAGGTACCATATGGAGTGTCATATGAAGTGTCGTATGAGGTGTCATATGAAATGCCATATGAAGTGTCAAATGAAGTGACATATGAAAATATACACCAGTAACTATCCACAATTTAAGGTAACCAGGAATCAATGGCATTTAATTGAATTAGTTTATGGCAATGAAGATTGAATATGCAAACCTTAGACATTTTCATGATCAAATGTCCAAGTCAAAAGACTTAGACATTGATCTAACTTTGTATCATTAAGATTTCCCCCAAAAATGAGCCTTCAAATTTGAATGTGCTCACACATGGCAACTCGTGCGTGCATGTGTGCAACCAATTCAACCATAGGTGCATTCAAAAATAGAATTGGGTTATCCCATTATTCCAATTCACCTCTGCCATTTGCATTTGCCTCTATTTTATAATGAGCTCAGCCTCTGTTTGTTTCTTCCTCTATTCAAATTTCGCTTGGCCTCTATTCAAATCGTTTCATTCCTTGGCCCGATTGCACCCTTTCTTGGTGAATTTCACCCTTTGTCTAGTTCTTCACACCATCATGATTCCCAAACAGTATGAACCATATTCCTACATAGACATTTTCGCCATCCCTAAGTTTGCATAGTGTAGGGAGGTATTTTTGTGCCCAGGCTGGGGGTCGTTTTTATCCCACTTGTAGGGCCACGACGATGGCATCTCAGTGCAATTTTCCCTTAGTTTTGATGGGAATATAGTGCGCATGGGGTCTCTCACCTTTGGGGTCTCATAGGAATCCATATTCGTAGCCACGAAGCTTCCAAGAGTGTGAGATAGATGGTTTAAAAACCACTAGCTGTTGTGATCAAGTTATAATAGGGTTTTTAAAACAGAATTCCAGAACATCTATGGAGATAAAGGATACTCCAAGGAGTGGATAAAATATGAGTTTATCAACCCTCTCATAGTCATCACTAGGTTGATCACATGTGAAGGTAGATATGCCACCTTTAAATCCTATCACTTTAGATTGTTAGCCCACTTCCAGTTCAATAAACCATTGAATTTTCCCTTCTACTTTTTAAAGAGCTTGGAGAAGATGTCCTCTCAAGTGATGAAGAATGTAACCAACCCCCACAACAACCTATTTCACCATGGCCTCATCAAACTCCTTGTTTTAGTCGAATTATAAAAATAGGGGCAAACTTGGGATGCATTCATCTATCAATTTGCAAACCCTCACTTGACAATCAAGACTAGCAAAAATACATTGGATCTTAGGACTATTTCTCCATCCAAACCCCACTCTTCAAGGACCCCAAACCCTCCTACACAAGCCATTTATTTACCAGAACAAAAATCCAAGAAGCTTGTTGAAACCCTTGCAGCCTCATCGGGAAAAAAGACCAAGAAGCCTATTGTTAACCCCACGATGCCTTCAATATATCTTGATCCTACACCCAAAAAGATCCAAGAAGTAATTTAACAAGACTTTCCTACAACTCCCACAAATAGAAGAGGAGATAATCGATTTAATAGAGGACCCTTTCGAAAGAGTACCCGAAGCACAAGAGGGAAACCTTATGAAAAACCCCTGACTACTTCAGACCCTATCCAAGTGTCGTCTGATCTAGAGAGTCCTAACAAAAGACATAGGGAAGTGTTTGCAGATGAGTTGGAGCCTCATAGGAAGACAAAATCTGAACTGACTTCTCCTCATGAACTCCCTATTAATCCTACCTCACAGATGCCTACCCTAGATCCTAAGAATGACAAACACTCTACATATTTCAAAGGATCTAAGCTTTCCTCTAAGATAAATGATCCTTCTCCAGCCATTGAGCATCTACAAAAAGAGAATTTTCAGCTGCTACAATAGTTGGAAGATATGAGGACTATGGACAAACATCTTCACCATGATAGTGAAGTCCTCCAAGCAAAGGTGAATTCCCTTCAAAGGTTGGTTGATGAGATGATGAAAGCCAATCGCAACCTCAGGGCATAATTCAAGCAACACAAGTGGCACAAGACCAAATCTTCATGGCAAGAATGGGAAGATTCTAAATGTGATCCTCCTCAACAAGCTTAGTCATGTGTGGCAATTTATTTTTGTTTGCAGTGGGACCTGAAAAATCTTAGGTGTCAGGGTAATGTTGGGCCCATGATATGATTGATTTAATGACGTTAATTAGATCCTTTTTGGCCGAATATGCATATGTGTTTTCCTATTCTGAAGAGTTTTGAAGAGATTTTGTGTCAAATCGCTATCATCCATACCAAGTATGCATTATTCATGTTTTATGATGGCTTTTGAGTGTAATTCATCATGTTTGTATGATTCCAGGAAACTAATTCACATTTTGTGTCTCACAGGGAAAAATCGCAACTCATTTTTGCATCCGGCACTCCATTCGGTACTCCATCCGGCACTCATTCCTGTACTCCATCCAACACTCTGTCTGGCACTACGTCTTGCACAAAAACCATGGGCGATTTGGCAGTTAGCATATCAGTGACCAACGATGGTTGAATCAGAGACATGGGTTTTTCTCGTGCTCGTGGCCTCCAGCCACTGAGCTTCTGACAACTCGATTTGGGTTGTTACGCTGGGCGATTATTGGCTCGCCTTATTTCTAGAAGCCACCGGCAGTCAGGGCACATTAAAAGCAATTTGATGTTTTTAGAGAAGTTTGACCCTCCTAGTGGTCCACCTCTCAGCTTGTAAACCTATAAATACCACCTCAGTGGTCAAACAAAGAGTATTAGAGGGAAAAAGACAATTCATCTTTGTTTTTCTATTTTCATATACATTTTGCTAAAACTGTGTAAAGAATTTTTTTTTTTTATTTTAATGTTGAATTCGTGTTATTCAGCTCATGGTTCATATTTTAAGATTATACACGACTTGTTGGGGGGCCCACCAACAGTCTGGGTGAATATCCAATTATTTTGTGTGTGCATTAAATAGTGTAGTAGTCATTTTATTTATTTCCTGTAGATGAGTTTTTCATTATGCTTCTTTACTATATAATTTGTTGTTTATAATTTAATTAGTTTAGTTCAGTTTTGTAGGTTATTATGGAGGCTATTGTTAATATGCAATGATCTGTTAGTTGATAGGAGATAATTTTGCAAGCTTAGATACTAACCCTATGCATAATTAGGTGATAGATAGGTTTTCTTTATGATGAAATAGAGTGTAAAAACAGAGTTTAAAACAAAGTTTTTAGTTTATGATTTCCTTCACAAGGTTTCGGTGGATGGATGGTTATTAGTTTTTTGCTTTCAATTCTAGTTTGTCTATCTATGTGCTACTTATTTTTTCTTATTTGAATCGTCATTTAGTTTTCTCATTTAATTTCTTGTCATATGCTGAAATAGTATTTAATTTTTGTTTTATGAGTATTTCCTCTTTTGCAATTTGAATTGTTAAAATAGGACAAATTTAGTTTACCTTCTGCAATTTCCTTTTTAGATCTAGGTTGCAATTTTAATTCAAAGTTGATTATTGAGTTTAGTTTCCAGTTATGAATCTGAGTAGTATGAACTTTCTTAATTAGTATAGAATGCAATTGAATTTACTAGAATAGTGTTTTTATATTGTTGATGATTAATGAATGATTGAATAATCACATGGATATGTAGAATAGTTGATGTTGCTTTTATAATGGCTAAGTTCTCACTGGATTGTCTAATGCACACTTTTCACTTTGTTGTTGAATTCAATATCGAGTTTATCCCTCTTGAATTATTGTTAATTGTTAAATGCCATTGTGATATTATGAGACACCAGAGACATAACCATCAACACTATGTTCAAGTTTTCTTGCTTTCATAGATTAGAGGATAGTTTCCTTGCTTTTATAGATTAAAGAATAGTCTTCTTGCTTTGGTAGATTAAAGAATAGTTTCTTATCATAGATTAAAGATTATTTGTTAATTAATTTTATTGTCATAATTCTTTAAATTTAGTAGATAAAGATTTCCTTTCATAAATTAGAAGTAGTTGTGAAGTTTGATTTAAGAATAGAGTTCACATACTTCTTAGCTTGATTAGTTGCTTATTGAGTAATCTTAATTATTTTACTTGTTGTAGAAGTTATCGTAGGTTAGTTAGTTGTTTTCTTACTTGTTTACTTTCTTTAATAAGGTAGTTCCTTACTTGTCTATTTTTCTTTGATAGGGTAGTTGCTTGCTTATTTACTTGCTTTTATAGGATAATTGCTTATTGAATTTGAGTAGGTTAATTAAAGTAGTTTGTTGTTGTTGTTACTTATTAGGTAGATAGTTTGATTTTGCTTATTGTCATGATTAAGTTAGTTTTCTTTAAGTAGGGTTTTCATTTTATTTCTAAGGACTATCCATCGATCCTTTGTTCAAAAGTTACTTAGGGTACACAGTTTAAGTTTCTTAGTAGGGTTTGATCATTAGTAGTCTTTTCTTGAGTATATTAGGCCTTCAATATCCCATTTCCTTATTTAGACTATACTACCTCCAACCTTACTACCTTGGCATATATATTGCTACAACTCTAAGTTTACTTACCCCACCCATCAATAACCGAAACCTAGGTATAACTACTTGAATCCCATGATATTTTTATCTAAAATATGACTAAACTTGCAAATTTACGAGTTCAAAATCCATAGTTGGCATAAAGATTTAATAAGCTAGACCATCTAATATTCTTGATATGGTAAATCTAGATACTCATTTATGATCTGAACATTCATCTATTTTCAAACATTCATATTTTATGATAATGTACATGTGATTTTTGGGTATTAAATGGTCTATTTTGTAAGTGGTGTCATATCCATCCTTTCATAATTATATTCCACGAATCAAAAGGAAACCTACAACTTCTTCATACTCTTCATATGATTATCATTTTTTATCAGAATTTCCAAGTCTTTGACTTGGACATTGATCGAACATTTCATGAAATATCATTTTTTAGAGAGGTCGTATCTTAGGATAATACATTATGGAAAATTCAATTATTTTGTGTAATGATTACTTTGGGCAGTGGCTTGGTTGAATTTCATATGTGCCAAATGAAATGAATGACATGACACTCCTTTACATCATTCGAGCATACTTAGCATTTTGTTTAAAAATAGAGCACTCTATATCTTCGACCCATTATCATTTTACATGCACCTTACATTCCATCACCATGCCTAATCGCCATGAACCCTCTTCATATGCCGAGATCTTAGCCATTCATGAGTTCGTAGCTTGTAGAGAGATTTTTCTTTGCACGGGGTGGGGGCCATTTCTTTCAAGTGTGCAAGGGCACGATGATGGTGTATCTATTCAATTTTCCCTTAGTTTTGATGGGATGACTACCCATATCGGGTCACTCACTTTCCATGTCTCTGAATAATCCATCACCATTTCCACAAAGCTTCCGCGACTTGGAGACTGGTGGTTTAAAAAATATAAGCTGCCATGTCAAGCCTATGACAACATTTTC
>JASDQU010689202.1:13496-38716 GCA_032191745.1 Picea mariana
ACTTTCCATGTCTCTGAATAATCCATCACCATTTCCACAAAGCTTCCGCGACTTGGAGACTGGTGGTTTAAAAAATATAAGCTGCCATGTCAAGCCTATGACAACATTTTCAAACCAGAGTATCAAAACGTTTCTGGGTCTAAGAGTTATTCGAAGGGTTGGATTAGGGACAAGTTGCTTAACCCTTTGGTTATCATCACTAGGTTAATCACTTTTGAGGGTAAGTATTCCACTTTCAATAATTTCCTTTTTCATCCATTGGCTCATTTCCATTCTAATAAGCCTCTCAAATTTCCATTTTTCTTTTGGAAGAGCCTTGAGAAAATGTCTTCTCAGGTTTGTAAGAATATGGAAAACCCCAGTCATAGTTTGGTCCACCACGGTCATATCAAACTACTCGGTGTCTCAGAGATGCAAAAGCATAATCGAACTTGGGAGGAATTTCTTTATGAATTCTTGAACCCTGATTTCATGATCCGAGTAGTCAAGTGAGAAATTAATTTCAAGATTAATCCTCACTCTCTCCCTTGTCCTCCTAAGTCCAAAAACCTTCCAACCAATCCTATCCCTTCAGTAATTAAAATTCCCTAAAAAGTTTATTTTCACCCTAGAGGATGACATACCTACTACTCACTTTCAACCTTCTTTGAATTCCACTGGTTCTAAGCAATGAACGATGCAGGGTTCTTTTCAAAATGTTTTTCCTCTAGTTCCTACAAAGAGGCATGGTGCTAATGGGTTTAAAACCCAACCATGTCGAATGTGTACTCGAAGTATGGTTGGTAAATTTGGTAAGAGGTATCCTAACACCTATGATACCATCCATATGTCTTCATCACCCTTTGATCACAAGAATCCTCATAAGAAGCTTAAAAATATTTCTACAAGATAATCTAAGTCTATTGTGAAGATTGATTATGAACCTATTATGCCTAATATTCTTCAAGAATCCACTGTCACAACTTCCCCTAAAACTCATATACCTTATACAAAGTGTGACATTTCATCCACATCAACCATTGATCCCTTTCCATCCTCTACCTTGAAATTTTCTCAGCCTTCAACTATTGAACAATTACAACAAGAGAATGCTCAATTAACCCAACAAATTCAAGAATATGAAACATTGGATCGTCATATTCAACATGATAATGTTGTTTTGCAGTCCAAGGTTAATTATATGCAGTGTCTAGTTGATGATATGACTAACTCCAACCACACCTTAAGAATGAAATTGAAGCATCAGAAGAAATCCAAACAAAAATATTCAGAACGTAAGGAAAATAAACCTAAAGACTAATTCATATCCTCCTTCAAGTTCAGGTCACTGCCTTAGGGGTGTAATTACATTTTGGTAATCCCATTTTTCTTTGCATAGGGAACTGAAAAAACTCTGGAGTGGGGGAGATGATGACCCCACACTTTGCCTACTTTTTCTTCACTTGAATCCTCTTTTTTCATATGAAAATCATGCATTTTGTATCTCTATCATCCTGTTTAGAATTTTTATCAGGTTCCTTTCATCATTTTTCTATGGGATAAAAATGAGGTAAGTATTGCATTTATTTTGATGGTTTTAATAGATTTAAGGTTAAATTTGAATTTAATTAATTGGGGGTAATCATTTGACATCTTTTTCTTATGATAAACTGGTCAAAGTCGTAATCTGGTCCTTCATCTGGCAACTCAAATTTACACATCAGGAAGATATGGACCTTCATCTGACACTTAATATGGAACTCGGAGTGAAGTGAGGTAGTTGGTTTGCATATCTATGGGCCTTCTCTTGAAATACATAATGTGGCTTTTTTGTCTATTAGAAACCTCTTTCTATGGGTCCTATCATGATTTTGTTTGAGCAATTGAATTCGCCCCTATATTTGAGGCTATAGATGTTAATGCATATGTTATTTTTTGTCATCTCATTGACAAGGGTTAGCGATTTTTTTTTAGAAGAGTGTTGACCCTTTCAGTTGTCGACCTCTCGGCTATAAGGAAACTCTATATATATGAGGCCACTAAAAATGATGAGAAGGGAGATGATTGTTGTACTTTGTTAAAACTTGTCATTGTTATGAATTCTTGGTTGTAATACTGACTACTCGATTCAATGTGTTGAAATATGTGACTGTCTTATGAGATGGATTACAAAAACTACTCGGGGGGGCCACAAGTAGTGTGTGTCTTTGATTGTATATTCATATTTGTATATTTTTCTCTTTTACAGACTAATCACTTAAACTGTGTTTCAATTATATATATATATATATATATATATATATATCTTTCTTTGATCACTTAAATTTGTTGCAAATATATATACCCTCATTTTATTACTTAGGTTGTGTTTCAAGTATGTATATCCCTTTTGTAGTTTGATTATTTAAATTGTTCATATTAATTAAAAGGTTGTCCATAATGCATTTAGACTGTTATTGCGAATATCATAGAATCACCTAAGCTAACCTCTACAGGACTGTGTAAACCATCCTATCTCTATTGAAACATTTCAAGTTCAAGTGTGACATCATAATTTCCAACTCTATGTTCCTTTTGAGTAATTATTGTATAGATATAAATTATTTTAAAGAGCATGTTTTCCAGTGTATTGACATTTCTTCAATGGTGAAGTTTTTAGTGAATTGTTTTGTTTCTACTTTACATCTATGTGTAGAAGCAATATCGATTTTATTCCATTTGAATTATCCATTATACTTAGGTGTCATCGTGAAATTATTCGCCAACGTAGACGATAAAAGATAATAAGCACCTCAATTTGAATTAGGTAGACATAAATAGATTAGGAGAGTAGTTTTTGTCATAGATTAATGTCTAAGCTAGATAATTTTTTTATTTTCTTTAATGTAGAATCAATTTTGATTTCTTAACTCAGTCTTAAAAATCTATTCTAAAATAGAGCTAATTTTTTTTGAGAAAAGATAGTTTATTTTAGTTCCATAGTCATAGATTGCTTATAATTTTGAATCATTATAATAGCTCCATATTTTTACTTTTTAATTTTGGAATAAATTCACATTTTACTTTTCAAACAAATCTTAGTGTACTTGTAGTATTTGTATCATATTTTGAAAATAGAATTGAAAATTGAAGCACAGTGTGGATCCTTAGGATATATTACTCTTTTGCTTGTTCAATTCACTTTCCAGGCCTCATTCTGGTACTAGGATTTAGTCATAGAACATAGTGGCAAGAATACATAAACAATTAGCTCATGTTCTATCTTGACTCATATTGTGTTACAACTCAAAGTTTACTTACCGCGGTCGATAATTTAATCAAGGGAAATTAGGTATATAATTTACGTATCATAATTTATATGACTTATTGTATAATCATATAAGTTATTTAAGAAACATGATATATTTAACTAATTAAATTGAAATAAAACATATTAAATTAATAACTGTAAGCAAAACAATAAGCATTTTTGGAAGAAAAAAAGGAAGAAGCAACGAAAGTCAAATTGGAAGAAAAATGGGGGAAACCAAACTAGAAGAAAAACGGGAAGAAAAACTAGAAGAAAAAATAGATGTAAAACTGGAAGCCAAACTAGAAGAAATATTGGAAGCCATATCAAAAGCAAAACTGGAAGCCAAAATGGAATCAAAATTGGAAGGCATATTAGAAGAAAACCTGGAAGCAACACCTTGTGCTATTCCTGGCACCAAAATGGAATAAAAATTCGAATCCATATCAGAATAAAAACTTGATGTAAAACAGGAAGCCAAACCAGATGCAAAAATGGAAGAAAAATTGGAAGGCATACCAAAAGAAAAAATGGAAGCAACACTTGGCACTAAACCTGGTGCTAACTATGGCACTATTCCTGGCACTAAACTCGGTGCTAATTCTGGTGCTATTTCTGGTGATAAACCTGGCGCTATTCCTGGTGCTAATCTTGGAACTATTCCTAGCATTATTTTTTCGACGCTATTCCTGGCACTAAATATCGCACTTATTCCTCCGCTAAATCTAGCACAATTATAAAAAGTCCATATTGCACCCAGTTTTGTGCAAGAAAAAGTGTCCAATTCATGGAGTAAAATACACTAAATTTCGGCACTATTTTAGGTGCTAATTTCCTGTTCTATTGTAGTGAAATAGTAAATTCTCCACTTCTAGTTGCAACTAATTTATTTGAATTATTTTCTTATTGTAACAACTTAACGCATGATTAAATCCTAGTTTCACTCACTTGACTAGTCAACTTCTTCTAGGAGCTTCTAGAATAATTTTGACTTATTTGACCTTCTAGATAACTCATCAGGGTTCTCCAACTTCGCAAGGCTATAACTCTCTAACAATGAGGAGTTATGTGATGTACCACATATCACCGGAAATGACATGACATGTACTTTCCATATAGAATATTCTTACCTACAAATATATTAATCTTCATACCATTATACATCAATCAAACTGAAGTCCCTTAACCATACTCTTTAGGGCTACCAAAAGTTTCTACCAAACCTGCTTCAGGGGTTGACACTAATGAAAACCAACCCAATTAATCAATATTTCCAATACTCTTTTCAAACTTCAAGCTTCTATTCAACTTAATAGTTCTTTTATCTAGTACCATTCTTAAGGAAACAATTTCATATTCTATCTCTTCATAGTTTTCTTTGTTTTTGTTCCTCTAGATTCTTACCACCTCTTCTATCCTTTTTTCATATTCTAGTTGAATATTTAGGTTGATAATAGTTTTCTCTATTTATTCAAGGATTTGTGACATTTTCAATTTTTAATCACAATCCTCTTGTTCATATTTTTGCAGCTTCACCTTTTGTTTCAAATTATTTTTCCTAAGATTCTTTGTTTCTCTTAAGGAACACATGAGTTCTTCTTCAAGATCCACTTTCCCATCTTCTTTTAAATTTTATTCTTCTTATGAATCCATCATTTGTTTCTCTTTTCCTTCATCAATATTTTAGTCTATGGCCATGAAAATATTTTCATCTCTTTCACTATTGGATATACTTTCATTTCTCTAATTTCCTCTTTGGATTAAAGACTTTTCTTTTTCTCATGGAAGATTTTGTTCTTTTCATGTGTACCCTTTTGACGAGGTTTTGTTTGTTTCTTAATGTTATAATATTAATTTATCATCACTACTTTATTTTTTCGCATATGGACACTTAGCATCAAAATGTCCTATTTTTCCACAATTAAAGAATTTAAATAGAAACTTCCCTTTGTATTTTTCATATCCTTTTTTGAGTTTTCTCACAAAAGTTTCTTCCTCTGCATCTAATTCATTGTCGTAGATGTCACTTGATTCACACTCTATCTTCTTTGTCTTAATTGAGCCTTTGAATCCTTCTTCTTTCTTTGATGGATTTTCTTTCTATGTCCTCATTTCATATTCCATGAGGATCCCATGGAATTCAACCATTGTTAATGAATCAAGATCCTTAATTTCTTCAATGATGGAAAATTAGGAATAAAATGTTAAGGGGAGTGACCTTAACATCTTTTGTACAATCATCAGTTATTCAACCTTTTCACCAAGTCCTATGATGGTGTTGACAATTTCATCCACACAGAGAAGGTAGGCTTCATGTTTTTCTCCGTCTTTAATTTTCAGGCTCTCAAACTATCTTCTATGCTTTTGGAGATTTTCCTTCTTCACCTTGTCATCGCCTTTATAAATATTTTGAATCTTTTCCCAAATTTTTTTTGTTGATTCACAATGCATCACCTTGACAAACTCAAATTTTGATAGACCGCACAAGATGGCATTCATGGATTTTTCATTATTTTCACTAACATTCTTTCCATCTTGATCCATTGGTAGAGATGTTGCATCCTTATAACTAGTCACATAAGATTGAAAAATATCAAAACCAAGAGACATTAAATAGGTTCACATCCTTGTGCTCTAGAAGGGATAGTTTGTTCCATCAAACAATGGAGACTTGTTTGTGGAGAAACCTTCTTGACCAACCATGTGTGCTCCTAAAATATACCTTCCAATGGTTGGAATTTTTCTAAAGGAACCCAATCTGAAACCAATTTTTGAGCACACACTTATACTAAGAGGGGGAGTGAAACAGTATAAGAAATCATTTTAACTTTTCAAACATTCATCAACTATAAGAAAAAAATAACACATGATATCTATTAACTGTATAACATGGAACTTGATATTTACATGGAAACCCTATCGGGAGAAAACCACATAAATTTTCTTTATAATTATTCATAGGAACCAACCTATGGTTACAAATATTTGTAGCCACCAACCTACAAGAGATGCCAATCCCCACTAGTAAAAATCCTGGTAGGCACCAACCTACTCTTATATATATTCATATACACCAATACCCATCACTAAACACAAAATTAGAAAGAGAAATCAACCTCTTTGTTTTAGTGGCACCAACCTACTCTTACAAATATTCATAGACACCAATCTACTAGAGACACCAATCCACACCTCTAAGAACCAACTTATAAAGATACACCATTATCTTTGTGTGAGCTACACCAACCTTCACTGAGTATGATTGCTACATTTTCCTTAAATAGGACTGATCATTTCTTCTTCCTTCACCATGTATACTCACTGCCTTTTCCTTCACCAGGTATGCTCACTACTTCTTCCTTTCCTAGGTTTGACAAAAATTTGAACTTCCAAATAGTAACTTTCCCAAAGTTTGTCATTTTGGGCATCTTCCCAAGAACGAAATTATACAACGTGCCACATATCCAATTACAAATATGATTTAGAAATTTTTACTTGAGTTAGTTTTATATGTGTCCTCTATTCTCTGAAAGTTTCATGGTCTAAAGATTCCCATAAATGCAGTTATAGTGAAAATTTCAAGCTAACCTATTTGAAACTAATCTCAGGACCATTCAAAAAACACAAAATCCACATAGCACATATCTAAAAGTAAGACAAATAAAATATGAATTTGTTACCCAAGGTACTTCTATATGTCTCCTCAGTTTTGTAAAAATTTCACAGACTCAAGAGTCCTAGAAAAGAAGTTATAGTGTAAATTCCAAACTGAATTGTTTGAAATTGATCTCAAGACAATTTAGAAACCATAATGTTCACATATTATATATCAGAAAGTAAATAAAACCAACATATAAAATTTTTAACTGAGGTACTTATGTATGTATCCTATACCCTATAAAAAATTCATAGTCTGAAGAGTACCAGAAAATACGTTATAGTGAAAATTCTAAACTGACCTATTTGAAGCAGATTTTAGGAGAATTCAGGAACCCTGAATTCCATAGGGCATGTTAGCACTTGGTAAATTGTTGGGTTGAAGAAAACGATCTACCACATTAACCTACAAACCAACTTTAAGAGTGGAAACTATCCTTCCTAATCTAGAGAGGGTTCTCTCTGAGACCTACTCTCTGATAGATAATAACTTTGGATTGATGACTAGATTTAGATGCTTGAGAAAACAATTTCTAGCTTCATTGGAAAGGAGGTATAGTACTTTTTGGGCTATGGAGTTAACCCCCTGAAAACAAGAGAAATCAATGAATGGTAGGGGAAAATTTGAGAGGAAAAAGGATAAATAGGTAATGGTCTTTCAGTTTCAATATCGTTGTGTATGTTGAAAGAAAGGAGAAACATAAAGCAAATCATAGCACCATTAGAGATGAATTTTGACCTAACTTAGAAGAAAAAACGTAGTTTAAATGGCTGAGTATAAAGCACCACAATATGAATTTTAAACCCTTTAAATATTTGCAATTTAAACGAATGAAACCAACATGAATTTGCAGGAAACAAGAAGTACATACAAAGATAGGATCACAATACATCAAACCAACACCACTAGAATATTTTCATTGAGATATTCAGGACCTCTGCATTTATATTTCCATCAGATTCAGAAAGTTACATTCAAGAGTGCCCTATCTACACTTTTTTTCCAACCTGGCTTACATAAAAAAAATCCAATATATAGAAAACTAAACCCTCCTGGGTTGCTAGGTTTGAACTACTTCCCCCTAGAACCCTAGATTTGGTTACTCTCCCCCAGGACAACCTCTTCAACAAAATTTGCTAAAAATAGAAACTCATCTGTGCCCAATCATAACATAACCGACATATTCATTTAAATCATTTTTTCATGTGTAATATTCGACCATATGGTTGTTATAAATCATCGTTTTCTTCTAAGGGGTTCCCAAGTAATCATGCATACTGTTGAAAACTCTGTCACCTTTGTATAGTAGACTCTCATTGTTGTTGCGTGATTACTGGCTATAGCATGTGCATGGCGATTTTGTTTAGTGGATTTCCATTTGTGGTCTCTTGCGCAACTCCAAGTGGCAGCAACGGTTAGGGACCATGCATCTCCTTCAAAACTTGCATGTGTTTCATTAATACCTTCCCTTCTCATCAGGTAATCTTACAACATTTGCGCAACTAATATTCACTGCGCAAGTGTTGCGTCAGACTTCTTGTTAACGTAAGAAAACAGGCTATGTATGGAAAAAGATTCCATGCCATGACCCAAAAAGACAAAAATGGAGCTCCCTTACTCATACTTTCGTAACTCCAATTAAGGGATTTAGCTCATCCTTATCTTCTGCCTCCAACTTCTCCTGTAACCTTAAATATCTGACTGTTTTTCTTAAATACAAGTTTTGTTTGTTCAAAATCTTCGCCTGTCTCAACAAGACCGCATGTGTTTTCAGTTTTGATATAGCACCGGAGAGAGTTGGACATGCATTATCAATAGTTGGTCTGCACTCTTTGAAATGTTCCATGATTTTTTCCTCTGACGTCCTCTTTTCCTCTCTAAGCTTAATGATTACATCTTGGGCCTCTCTGAGCTATTTTTTAAGACAATTTACATTTTTTTCTCTTGTTGTGGGAAGTTTCCATGATGTTGGTATATATTAATTTCACGCACATAGTAATGAATTTCGATACCCTCTCTGTGCGGAAAATAAGAATCATGAAATTCGCAGAAACTACAAGAAAAGGTAGCAAAATGAATCTTTGTGCGGAAACAAAATCAGTATAGAGAATTATGGCATGACAATAAAGCATGATGGAGGAATTCGACACAATGGGAAAAATCAGCATGGCGGTAAAGTGCGACAGAAAAATTCGACATAGTGGGGAACCTTGGCGCGCTAGTGAACAAAAATGGGATACTTGGTGCGGTAGGGAAATTGTGACAAAATATTTTTGTGAAATGGAAAACTCGGCGCAACATTACAAAATTCAGAAGGAAGAGGGCTGACTGTGAGAAGAAACAACTCATCAAAAAAACTAGTTTGTAGTGAGCTCCAAAATACTTTAAGCAATGGCTAAAAAAAATGGAGGAGACGCAACAGAAATAAAAACAACAAACTTACACAACGACTGGAAGAAAATAAATTTTATGCAACGAAGGGCTCCAGAGCTTGCTGAAAAAACTATGGATGATGCAAAAACTCTAAAAGTGAGGGAGAGGCATGAAGGGTGACCAATATTTATTCTTGAACGGATACAGAATGAAATCATGGAAAAGGATAGTAAATCCATGGCGATGAGAAGTTCGAAAGTAGGTTGAATATTTGTGCTAGAAACTCATGGAATGAGTACACTTTTGAAGTGTGCAAAGTACGATTTATAGAAGTGCCATGATTGTTTACTTTCCTGACTTCATGATTAGGGAATGATGCTCATAATATCTTTCGTCATAACCTTTATCCCAACCACTTGACTTGATTTTGGTACATAATTTCCACTTTTTTTACATGACTAGAGACTTAGGGAAGTGGACCTTTACGATTTAAACATGACGAACCTTACACCCCTTTAACCAACTTATGGCTAGACCTGTTACTCGATAATTTCAAACCACTCTTTATTTTGTCACTGACCTTATAAACTTTGACGTACTGGCTATGACTCATCTAGGACTAGCTCTAACTGCAAAAATCACAGTGCTATCAACTGGCCCCAATGGGGATGGTATCCTCCTAATGATGTAGCAAATAACAGTAGACCAAGTGCCTAGCCATTGGGCTTTATTTGACTCAAAGATTCTAAAATGACAAAAGAAAATCATTTCAAGACCCTCTTGACAAAGCTATGACTAAATTCAACATAAACTTAGGGCCTTCACTTCAAGCTTCAATTTTCCATTAATTACTTATTTGAAATGTTTTATTTGAAAAAAAAAATGGTATTTACAATTACATGAAGAGACTGATTTTTTTTTCTAAACAAGATAATGTTTGAGAAACCTGCCATTCACAGGACCCCCACCAATAAGATCTCCATTAAGAACTTGCAGCAAATAGGCATTGTTCCCATGGTATTAAACAATCTTGAATGGTCCCAGCCAAAGATGATCAAACTTCCCATGCCTCTCTCTGTCTTCATTTTGTGCATCCCACTTTAGTACCAAATAATTCACCTTGAAATCATCTTCTTTGGTGTGTCTGTTGAAAATTATTTTTATTTTATCTTGGTGCAACTGTGATTTATTGAAGACTTGTTCTCTCATTTGATGTGCATGGAACAATTGGTTTATTCTCCTTAGAGTGTCGTTTGGTTCATCTTCTTTCTCTTGCTGCATTCTCCTCACTAGAAGTCCTAATGAGGTAGGAAAAACTACCTCTGTATGATATACAATATGAAAAGGTGATGCGGAAATAGACCTTTTAGTGGTGATCCTGTCATTCCATAACGCATAGATGATATTTTTGTGCCAAGATTTCTTGTTTTCCTGCAGAAGGTTCTTAATAATCTTGGTCAAGCTTTTGTTAGACGATTCAACCAACCCATTACCCTATGGGTAATAAGATGTGAAATTTCCCATAGTTATGTTATATTCACTACATAATTTCTCCATTTTCATAGATTTGAATTTCGTTGCATTGTCAGTAATGATATTGACTAGACAACCAAATATAGACAAAATATTACTCTCTAAAAATTGAATGATGACAGTATCAGTAGCTTTCCTTGTGGGGATCGCTTTAATCCATTTGGTGAAGTAGTATGTGGCTGTTAGTATCTACCTATGTTGAGTTGAGGATGGAAGATGGATTTCTCCTATAAAATCAAGGCCACATTGTATGAATGATTCTTCAACAGATATATGCTTTAAAGGTAGGGGATGAAACTATCTTTTTCCATCAAAGATCCAGAATTCATGGCAGCTAGAAAATTTCTTGTATACATCAGAAAAAATCCTAGGTCAATAGAACCCTACACTCGATATTTTGTGTGCAGTGGTATTCCAATAATGATGTCCCCCACATTCACCTTTTGAAAATATTTAATAGCCTTTTTCATTTCTTCCTCCAACAAACAATTTAGTAAGATCCCACCTGGATATTTCCAATACAGAGAATTATCCAGAATGCAAAACTTTGCTTCTTTCAACTTCAAAAATATGTCTTTGGTTTTGATCAATTCCAGAGGACCTTGTAAGTTTCTTAATATGTAAATAAAATTATCATACCAAGGAGAATCAAGGAACTTCTAGGATATATATGGGACTGTTACTTCTTCTTAATTTTATGACAAATCAACAATGAAATTGATTCCCAAAACATCACAATTTGACTACGCCATTAATGTTTCAATCCCTTGAACCTTAATCAACTTTGTAGGCTTGGTTTCGATGTCATACTCCAACATTACTTCTACCCATTTTCCCCTTATCCCTTCAGGATCAGGCTGAGTCAAAATATCTTTTACATAATTGATAGGCACATAAGCAATGACATGGGAATGTAAAATATAATTTCTGAATTCTTTAAGGGCATTCACCAAGGAATATGCTTGTTTTCCATGATGTCATACCTTAGTGGGGAGTCTCTCAATGTCCTTCTAAAATAATATATCAGTTTTTCAAAGTTCTAATCATTTTTTTGCAACAAAACACCAACAATGATGTGTTCTGAGGTGAAGGAAAACAAGATAAAATATTTTTCCAAATTTGGGCTGGCTAACACTAGAGATTTGGTCAGTGCCACTTTGATATATTCAAAATAATTCCTAGCTTCATGAGTCCATTTTATTTCATTTCCTTTCCTGAGCATATTTGTGATATGCTTTATGATCTTAGCCAAGTTGGGAATGAACCTACTAAAAAAATTTACTTTTCCTGGGAAATATTGTACCTCTTTCTTTCTCCTGGGAGTGTCAATCTTTAGAATCACTTCCACTTTGCTAGGGTCTATTTTTATTCCTTCTTTTGAAATTATGTGTCCAAGAAATTTTCCTTCTTTCATTCCAAAGTTTGATTTTTTTTGGATTTAACGAGATGCCAAACTTTCTACACTTATGGAAAACCTTTCTTAGATGTTCGAGATGTTGATCATCAGAATCTAAAAATAATGTGATATCATCCAATTTAATCACAATAAACTTATCCTTTTCATCAACAAAGGCTATGTCCATGGCCCTTTGCAAATTTTCTCCAGCATTCATAAGCCCAAAAGTCATTTTTGCATACATGAAAGTGCCCCAAGGTGTTGTAAAAGTTGTCTTCTCTTGGTCATCCGACTGCACCATAATCTAGTTGTATCCAGAAAAAGCATCAAGCATTGATATATTCTGAGATCCCACCACCTTCTGCAGGATTTAATCCATCTTAGGAAGTGGATAATTGTCTTTGAGAGACACCTTGTTTAGATTCTGAAAATCTACACATAATTTTATCTCACCACTTTTCTTCCTGACAAGAACTAGGTTAGCCACCCACTTCGAAAATCTTAAGGAAACAATAATCTTGCCATCAAAAAATTTCCTTACCTCCTTTTCAATCAATGGAAATAGTATAAGGTTGATTCTTCTCAACTTTTTTTTGAAAGGTTTATGATCATCCTTGATGGGAATTACATGTTGGATTACCTTAGTATCATAAACCTTTAAATCTTCATAAATCCATGCAATGACATCAAGGAAGTCCTTCATAACACTGATATACCTATGTTTGATTTCTGGACTGAGAGTTTTTTATAGTTTGATGATATTTGGATATTCATGAGTCCCAATGATGCAATCTTCTATATCCTCATCGTTTGCAGTGATTTTAGGATTTTTTGCTACATCTTTGTTGTCAAAAAACTTTTCCAATGGCACCAAGCCTTTGGGAATAATGTTATTTTTCATCTGCACCATATCTCTTCCAACCATATAATTCTAAAAAAGGTCATTATTGTTGAACACATTTGCATCTTCATTCACATCACAACAACACTCACCATCAATATTTAAATTAGCAAATTCATCACTCATCTAAAGGAATATTTCTACCTGTTTGTCGTCTTCAAATACTTTCTAATATTTAATGTTATCAGGTACTACTGGCCTATGTTTGACTTCAATTTCATACTTTTTATCAGGAAAAATTGGAATTTTGAAAACTGAAGCTGAACTAGCCAAAGCATCTGGAATTTGATTTACCCCCCTAGGAATCACTGAAAAATTGTATTATGAAAACTATTCAAGAAGATCAAGCACTAAATTCCTATATTCTCTCAATCTAGGATGCTTGGAATGATATATACCCTTTACCTGGTTAATGAAAAGCTCAGAATCCCCATGTATAGCTATCCTTCTAGCAACCAATTATTTTAAACTATTCAATCCCAAAATAAGTGCCTCATATTCGGCCATATTATTGGTACAATTGAAAGTGGGGTTGTCAGAACATATTTTTGTACCCATCTTGGGAGGGTTAATCCACACAACAAATCCAACTCCTTCCCTATTAGAAGTTCCATCAAAACTCATATTCCACATTTCATCCTCTGCATTGTTTTGTTGATTTATAATTTCCTCTATTTGATGCTCAATTTTGTCTTTGATAGCCATGACAATTGTTGGATCCCCCTCTTCAAAACTCAAGTTGTTATAGAAAATAGAGGAACCAACTTCAGTATCAACAGAGTAAATAGGATGATTATTCGGTTGCGTTTTGCTACTCATCATGTGCTTGAGAAACACTTCTCTGTACAACCTCTTTTCTTGGCCAAAAACAAGGATAGTAGCATATGACATGTCCATTTGCAAAGTTCCTTTCAACTTTTCAGCCCAAGATCTAGATAACAACATGCCAAACTTCGGAGGGATGTCGTCAACCACCACATCCATGATCAAATTTTTCAATGGGATTTGAGACAATGATATGACCAGATCTTTGATTACACCTAAACATTTAACCTTCCTTGAGTCAAAAGAGAAAATATCCTTATAAGGTATTTTAATGTCTAGGCCCAACTCATCCATGACTACCTTGTGCATCAAATTATGTGATGCTCCTAAATATAACATGAGATTATGTAAGGTCATGTCATGAATTTTAAGGCTAACATAGAAAGGAGGAACATCATTAACATCACCACTCTTTTCCACATGCGGGCCAAAAAAGATAGCAGGGTGATCATCTTGTATGTTCAAGGTGTCAGGGGCTTCTTCCATTTTTAGTATTTTAATGATTTGATTTCCATATTCTCCATTCTTGATCAGCTCATTAAACATAACATAAATTTTTATTTTATCCATTTCTCTTTCAAAATTAAAAGGAGACAGATCTTTTTCTACCTCTTTGATGACCATTTCCTTTCTTGCTTCAGCTATTTTATTTGGGGGTTCTTATTTTGATTTTCCTTTCTCCATTACATACTTCACTGAATTATCTTTCTTCGGTTGGCTTGAAAAAGGTGTATTTATCTGAAGTTCCCTTGTAGGATTCGCCTTTGTAATATTTGCAGGCGCCTTTCTACTTCTGAGGTTATACTACTTCTAAAGATGCATAATAGCATTGTGGTATCCTTTCCTAAACTATTATGTTTCTTATGCAAACATATCATCATTTTCCTGCATAAACTTATCATTTGCATCCATAAATTGATCAGGTTCTCCTTTGGTTAAGAACACGTTTGTTTCTGTATCATCACAACAATGCATATGGTCATCGATTATTTGATCAAAATCTTTGTTTGCATAGTTGTTTTGGAAAGGAGTCTTTATTTTTTGATAACCTTGATCCCTCTGGTCTCTTTTCCTGATTTATGGAACTAGGGCTCTTCTAAAATTTTGATTTCTAGGGTGAAAATCAGTTTGATCCCTAATGGCAGGCTTATTTTCCATGGATATCATTTCCATGAGTCTTTCCATAGTATTCATCATTGAATCAAATTTATTGTCTGATGATTGAGACATAGAGGGTTCTACTTCCCCTTGGACCTTCTTCACACTTATATCAAGATTATGTTTGATCTTCCCTGATGCCATCAAATTTACCTCTACTTCAATTGCATCGCTCATCATATAATCTAATGTATTGGATCTTATTTCTCTTAACAACAAGGAAAATACACTATCAAAAGAATCAACATATCGAAGTTGGGCAGCTCCGGGAGGAGGACTGACTTCTGTTGGAATCAAATTATAAACTTTCATAAATCCGGTTGAAAACTCTTGTAGATTTTAATTTGGTTATCTTTTTATATTATTGTACTGAGTTAGTAACTAAAGAGGATTTCTTTTATCACCCCACTTGACAAGAAAACATGTTTCAAAAGATGCAAAATTAGTGATACTCGTTGTTGGAAGAGCTCCGAGTCATTTTCTGACCTCACCTGAGAGACTTTGTGCAAACAATCTCATTTTTGCATCCTCATAATCTACCTCTTATAGGTCGACAAAGTCATTAAACCAATCGACGTGTTTTTTAGTCGAACCATTCCTTTCAACATCATATAATTTATCCATCTTATTATAATTCTGAGGTAAATCATGTAATTGGGCATGCAAGGCAAGAGGAGAGAATCTAGCGGCCATGACTCTAGGAGGAGTTTGAACTGGATGAATAGTCTGAGTGGAAATTACAACAGCTTTAGGGGGGTTGGTTGGTATCAAATATTGGAACTTTTTCTCATCGAATATGATTTCATTCAAATAAGATTTTGATCTAGATTTGAACAGGTTTTGTTCAAATAATAAATCGAATTCAAGGTCGTCAATGATTTTTACCCCGTGTTTAGGTAAAGATAGGTTCTTGTCTAGGTAATACACTGATTCTGTTATCTTTTCCTTTCTTTTGTGTAGAATTGTTTCAGGCTTAGACACAGATGTTGTAGGATCTAGATCAAGGTTCACTCTAGTGTAAGCTTTCTTAGGAGAAAAGATTTCTGATTCAAACTACTTTAAGATATTGATCTTTTTCAATGAATTTTCCAGGGTAAAATAAGTTTCATCCAATATAGGTATCTGATTCACTGTTACCCTCATGAATCATTTCTACAACTTTAGTCATTTTTTCCTAGGGAAAGTTTTTAATTCATTCCCTGGAAACGACACCAAAATGTTAGCACTTGGTAAATTGTTGGGCTGAAGAAAATGATCTACCAAGGTAACCTACAAACCAACTTTAAGACTGGAAGCTAGCATTTCCAATCTAGAGAAGGCTCTCTCTGAGAGCTAGTCTCTGATAGATAATAACTTTGGACTAACGGCTAGATTTAGAATCTTGAGAAAGTTTTTTCTAGTTTCGTTGGCAAGGAGGTATAGTACTTTTTGGGATATGGAGTTAACCCCCTAAAAACAAGATAAATCAATGATTGTTAGGGGAATCTTTGAGAGGAAAAAGGATAAATAAGTAATGGTATTTTAGTTTCAATATTGTTGTGTATGGAGAAATAAAGGAGAAACATAAAGCAAATCAGAGCACCATTAGAAGTGAATTCTGGCCTAACTTAGAAGATAACATAGAGTTTAAATGGTTGAGTCTAAAGCACCACGAGATGAATTTTAAACCCTTTAAATATTTCCAATTTAAAAGAATGAAAGAAACATGAATTTGCAGGAAACAAGAAGTACATATGAAGATAGGATCACAATACATAACCACCAGCACTAGAATATTTTCATCGAAATCTTCAGGACCTCTGCATTTATATTTCCATTAGATTCATAAAGTTACATTCAAGAGTGCCATGTATACACTTTTTTTCCAACCTAGCTTACATCAAAAAGATCCAATATGTATAAAAATAAGCCTCTCTGGATGCTAGGTTCAAACTACTTCCCCTTAGAATCCTAGATTCCATTACTCTCCCCATGGACAACCTCTTCAATTTTTTTTACTAAAAGTAGAATCTCGACTGCGCCCAATCATAATACTACCGACATATGTGTTTCAATCATTTTTTCATCAGTAAGATTCAACCATCTAGTTGTGATAAATCAACATTTTCTTCTAAGGGGTGCTTGAGTAATCATGCATAATACTGAAAAATCTGTCACCTTTGTATAACAGACTCTGGTTGCTATTGCATGATTACCGGCTATAGCGTGCACGTCGCACATTTGTGTAGAGGATTTCTATTTGTGGTCACTTGCACAAATCCAAGTGGCAACAAAGGTTAGGGACCATGCATCTCCTTCAAAACTTGCATGTGTTTCATTAATACCTTCCCTTCTCATCAAGTAATCTTACAACGTTTACATAATGAATATTCACTATGTAAGTATTGCGTCTGAATTCTTGTTAACGTAATAAAGAAGACCATATATGGAGAACGATTCCATGCCATGACCCAAAATGAAAAGAATGGAGCTCCCTTACTCATACTTCCACAACTCTAATTAGGGGATTTAGCTCATCCTTATCTTCTGCCTCCAATTTCACCTGTAACCTTAAATCGCTAACTGTTTTTCTTGAAGACAAGTTCTGTTTGTTCAAACTCTTCACTTGTCTCAACAAAACCACATTTATTTTTCAGTTTTGATTGAGCACCAGAGAGAGCTGCACATGCATTATCAATAGCTAGTCTACACTCTTTGAAATGTTCCATGATTTTTTCCTCTGACATCCTCTTTTCCTCCCTAATCTCAATGAATACATATTGGGCCTCTCTGAGCTGTTTTTTAAGCCAATTTACATTTCTTCTCTTGATGTGGGAAGTTTCCATGACGCTAGTATATATTAATTTCATGCATGCAATAATGAATGGTAATACCTTATCTGCGTGGAAAATAAGAATGATGAACTTTGCATAAACTGCAAGAAAAGGTAGCAACAGGAATATTTGTGCATCAAACAAATCAGTAATAGAGAATTATGGCACGAAAGTAAAGCGTGAGGGAGGAATTCGACGCTGTGGGAAAACTTGGCGCGATAGTAAAGTGCGATAGAAAAATTTGGCGTAGTGTCCAAACTTGACGTGGTAGAAAACAACAATGGGAGACTTGGCGCGGTAGGAAATCGTGACGAAAAATTTCGACACAGTGGAAAACTCAACGCGTCAGTAGGAAATTCAAAAGGAACTCGTCCAAAAATATAGTTTGTAGCGATCTCCAAAAGACTTTAAGCAATGGATGAAAACAATGGAGGAGACGCAACAAAAATCAAAACAATAGACTTACGTAATGACTGGCAAGAAATTACTTTTACACAGCGAAGGGCTCTAGAGATTGTTGGAAAAACTATGGATGATGCACAAACTCCTAAAGGGAAGGAGAGGCATGAAGGGTGACCAATATTTATTCTTGAATGGATACATAATGAAATCATGGAAAAGGATAGCAAATCCATGGAGACAAGAAGTTCGAAAGTAGTTTGAATATTTGCGCAACAAACTCGTGCAACGGGTACACTTTTGAATTGTGCAAAGTACAAATTATAGAAGTTCCATGATTTTTTACTTTCTTGAATTCATGATTAGGGAATGATACTCATAATATCTTTCTTCATGACCTTTATCCCAATCACTTGACTTGATTTTGGTACATAATTTCCACTTTTTTTACATGACTCGAGACTTAGGAAAGTGGACCTTTACGATTTAAATCCGACGAAACTTACACCCCTTTAACCAACTTATGGTCAAACCCATTACTAGATAATTTCTAACCACTCTTTATTTGGTCACTCACCTTATAAACTTTGATGCACTAACTATGACTCATCTAGGACTGACTCAAACTACAAAAGTCACGTTGCTAATCGAGCATATCTTCAAAATTATAACGCAAAAAAATATGAAATGTTTTTCACATGTACCGAAATATCTCTCCTCCATCTATGCAAAATTTCAAGGTTTAAAACATCTAAAAAAATAATTTATCGTGAAAGTGCTAAGATGACATGTTTGAAAAATGATTTCAGAAGCATTCAAGAACCCTAACTTCCACTGGGAATATCTTTGAAGTATAGAAAACCAGAATATGAAAGTTTTACTAGATGTACACTGAGATTTTTCCTTAATCTCTTCAAATTTTCAAGTTCTTCAATATCCTAGAAAACAAGTTATCGTGAAAATTCCAAGGTGACCTTAAATTGATTTCACAACTCTTCCCTATTGCAACGATAATAAATCTTTGCTCATCCATTTTTTACACACACACTTTCTCCCGATATTTTTTGTATTTATAATTTTTCATAACCCTTCATGAACAGACATGTCCATTAATCAAATAATTGATTCCCCTTTTTTATTTTACTTTTTCAAATACCATGGGAAAAATACCCAAACCCATGGGTTTGAAACCACCATTTCATTTTTTTATTTTCTCACATGCACCACTTTTTTAATATACTTGTAAGAACACACACACACACACACACATATATTGGAAATTTTGTGTGTAATATAATGTCTTAATATGGAATTAGTGACAAAATTAATCCTTTGACATCAATGACAATAATTCCAACAATTTTTCGCTACTTCCATGGCTCAAGTATTCATATTTTCATGGTCATGTGACTTGCCCCAAATCACCTAACATAAAAAAATATTGTGTCATGTCTCCCTATTGCATATCATGATTAATTCCATCTCCATATCAACTCAAAAATCATCTAAGTGATGAACATGTGATGCATTCTATTTGCCCCATATTCCATCAAATCATAGTCATCACAAAGGCACCAAGCCCTCACTGCAAAATTAGTAAAATTGACCCATCGTTGCAAGACCAACTTCTCCAAATTCTTCCACATTTCAAGTTGTGCAACAATATGAATCAATATACACACTTGGTGAAGCTCATAAAATACATGTCTCAGTGAAGTGTGCTCGAACTTCCCATGTCACGTTTATAAATCACCTCTGCAATATTAAAAACTCTATCTAACTATTATTCTCTTGATGTATATTACCCACCTTCCTTACACCATTCCTCCAATCCTCATCCTTAATTTTCTTTGGAACCAAGGTTCCATCCCCACTTCACCCCATTTTCAAGACATATTGTTGATAACTCACTCAGCTGACTCTGCAAAGAGTTACCTTGTTCCAAGGTTACGGTCAATGTCAAACTTTCCCAACAAGCCAGCTCAAATCAAACAAAGTTTTTGGTGATGCTTGGATAAAATATATCTTGATAGAGTGGGACCATCCTGACCTCCTTTAAGTATATGACCAAAAATGTTCTCTAATACCATCTATCATGTCCCCAGAAAATACTTCCCTAATACCTTGAGTCTTTGTACACTCCTTAGGGCATGCGGTACCATGATATTTCAAACCTAGTGGCCAAACAAACCCAAGTCTACTTCGCTCAAATTAAACATCTTCACTTGGAACATACTCATACTATATACCAAGTGATTTATATGTTGTTTCTACTCTCTAAAATCTCAACAACCAAGATTAGTGCCCAACCTACCCATACTTAACAACTCATACACTCTTATATAATTAAAACATCTTATACTTAGTCATTTACACAAGCATGAAACATGCATGCATCCATACAAGATAAGATACACAAAGATATTTTGGGTGACACAAAATCTTCCTAACACCCATTCACTTATTATACAATGTGTTGGTACAATACTTTACAAGGAGCACATGACTCATATAAAATACAAGAGTGCAGCTTGTCTTGTGGCAACCTACCCAACCCCAATACAATGTATACCCATGCAATTTTGTCTAATCAATACTTCTCTCTCTTGAATCACTCCACATTTTAGATTTTCCATTTTGATCCATGATGCATCTCAACCTACTTGAACGTCTTCTATGATAGCATTTTATACATATGAATCTCCCCTATGCTAACTATTTGAATCACCATCACACCTCATGAAAACTTGAATTCAATATGTTATGTGAAATCATCCCAAAGAAATTCTCCCATGTATGTTGTACCTTATCGAAAACTCCTAAAGGTAGCACAACTCATCTAAGATAGGGGTAACTTGGCTCCTTGGGGAATCTCAACCCATCTTCCTAAGTTTTTCTCAAATATCCTTGTTTTCCAAGTTTGAGTTTGATGATCCATCTTCCATCTCCAATGAAGTGAAAATATTTATATATATGCAACCATTCATCCCATGAACAATTGCAACTCTTGGAATTATTCCCAAGACAACCGTTACATCTCTTGTTCTTCCACCCATGATGACCCTTACATGTCTTGGTCTTCCACTTGAGCCAACCCTCAATGGGTCACTTGGTATGCCCATCAATTGATTCAAATCCACACATTTTTGTTATGGCATCATTTTCCTCTATACATGCATGTGATGAATCATTGGCCTATGTTACATCCCTTTCCCTAGTAGAAGGACTTAAATACCCTTTTTCCTCCTCAAAAACTTATTCAAAAATCCCATTTTTCAAAGTGTATGAAACTTTCCTTAAAGAAACTCTCGTACATATGAAGGTTCCATGTTAGAAACCAACATACATGTTAATTTTGGCTCAAAAAATATAATCCTGATATTTTAGGTGGAGTTTATGGGATATTTTTCTCCGTAACTTCCTAAATCCCGTACATAATAACTCCAACCATCAAAATGGTGTATAAAAGAGAGCCTTGGGGTTAAGGAAAAACATGGCTATGAAATGCACCAATATGTTATTCTTTTGAAGACTATCTTGCAAGTACCATGTTTCCCTAGTGTCTTATATTGTCCCCTATGTCTGGAAACCCTTGCTTATAGAATTTTCATTCACCTTATCTCGTCAGGAAGAACACTTTTGTATTCCTTAGACCTACTTGAGTGCAGAGTGTTGGAGGCACTCCTTTACATTTTAATCCTTGGGTGGAGGAACTTGGAGCCTAGTGCCAGGATGGTATCGAAAGAGTTACAAATTGTAACCAACCCATTTTTCTATCATTAATGAAATAAATCTCATTCTCATATAATTATGTGATGATTTATGATTCTGATGATATAATATCTATGTTTTTTTTAATCAACCATGGATTCTAAATTGTTTACAATTATTTATTTAGTGGATAACTAATTTCTTGCAGTTTCATATTTCTTTGTGTACAAGACTTTCAGAAGGTTGTTGAGAAGGAATTCCATAGAGAAAGACATCAAGTGAGATCTACTCTAAATGTAGGATTCCAGGTACACTCTTTTTCCCTTTTCCTAAAATTTAGTTATCATAAGTAGTTATTCTTGATTGATTGTTTAATTAGAATTTGAGAAAACTTTCCTTGGGTTTTGATATGTTGTGGTTGTGACCCAAATACCATAGGGAGTAAATTCCCGTAACAGAACTGGTGACCACAATAGGGATTCTCCCTTTTTGGGTCATTAAGGGTGCTTTCCTTTTTTCTTTTTTGTTGAAACCTTTTTTTGTGTTTTGAGCCTGTTTTGAGCACTCTTTGAGTTTGTACATCCCTACCTAAGCCTTCCAGTGTCTTTTTCTCTCTTTTTGAGGGGATTATAAGGGTATACATGGGTTTTACTCTCAGGAGTCACGTACATATGCGTATTTTGTACTACACAGTCGCATACATGTTCTGAATATGGGTTTTTTCTCTTCCAACCTACTATAAGTTAGTGTGTTTGTACTATGAGATCTTTGTGGGTCTTTTGTGAGTTTTTATAAGTGTTTTTTGGTTCCAAAAATTTGTTTCTTTGTTTCCAATATTACAAGAAAGACTTAAATATTTTGCTCAACTTTTGTGCTTCTTCCAAGTTGTTTTTTTTTTTGTTATGGTTTACGATTTCAAAAATATTAGTAGGGTGTTTCTTACACTATGTTTATTGTTAGTATAATGGATCATTAGTTACTTAGTCATTTGTTTTGTAGTTTTTCTTCCCCTGTGCCTTTCTTGTTTTCTTGTTTGATTCAAAATTAATGTATAAGAGTGTATGCTTTTTGAACTTATTCCCTTGCCTTTTGTATTTTCATTTTGAAAATAAAGTTCATTGTAAGCATTTTTTCTTTTTGAATTTACTCTTGTGATTTAAATATATATATATAGATAGATAGATTCAGTAGCCTTAGTAAAAGAAACAAACTCCATCTTCCAAAGTTCTTTCGCACTCTATTTTTCATTTCCTTTCAAAAAGAGTCTTAGATTTGCATTGCAAAGTGTTTCAAGATCTTGCATACAATCAAAAGTGCATTGTTTTCATTTCTGGAGAAAGACAAAATAAAGAGTTTATTTTCATTTTTTGAAGTGTTGTTACACTCATTTTTTAGTGAAGTAACTGCAACATGAATTTGTGGTCTTAAGTGTTTTTCTATTGTCTCTATCAAAATACCATCTAGTTTCATCCATGCCCCTTTGAGTAAATAACAACCCCATAAAATGAATGCTAACTAAAATTTATTATAAATTTTGATTTTGTAGGGTGACTCAACTAGTTATAGTTTAAGGCCTTGGTTTAGGTTGGAGAGATAATTTCTTCAAGGCTAGAAAACAAACATAGGGGGATGAGGTAGGGAGCTTGATCCAGGGGATCAAATTTTTCTCAAAATTCAAAGTGCTTGGAATTGCTTAAAATCAAACAGGAGCATAGGCCTCATCGTCACAAACCCAATGCAACTCGTTTGGGTTCAAAAAGATGTCGGATGAGAGAGATATCACGTTCTATTCAAAACGACCAACAGGCAAAAAAAAAATGTGTTGACTGTACAGTCCATACAGTCCATACGGATGTTGACGTGGCAGATCGTACGACACATGGCAGGGCCATATGACACATGGCAGGCAACCGTGTGGATAGTTGGCATATGACGTGGCTTGTTTGTAGCGAATGGGATGATGACATGTGGCATTATCATGGTGAATGGTTTGGTGCCACGTGGCCCAGACATGGGCTGCCACATGGCACCATGTAATTGGTTTGGTTGTTTAAAAGTTTATGGAGTCCACTAGAATCGACCCTGCAACCTCCACCCGCATACAAAGCTTTAGCAAAGACCACCAACCAACGCTCCACCATAGTGTTTCTTAACACTATATGGTGCACAATATATTTAAGTTTAAATGTTGTAAAGTTTGGGTGGGGGTTGGGCTGGGGCTTAGCCCTAGCCCGTGGTTATGTTGTTATGTCATATGGCCACCAGTTTAAACCTTTGCGCATGCACATTTCAAACTTTAAGCCACGGTCGTATGTATATACCATAGGACCTCTGGCGTGCACCCCCGACCGTTGTCATTTGATTTGGACGTGGCCCCTTTTATATGCGCGCAAGGTCATGTGGTGGCTCATGTGCCCATGGGCCTTGGTCGTTAAGGGCTAGCGTGTAACCATCCTACAGTTTGTACCGATTGTGCAGTTGTGCCTGGTGCTAATTTTTAACACATAAATGCATGTGGGGGCTAGGTTGAGGAGGCAAAGGGTGCATTTTGGTGATCCAGAGACTACAAGTTTGAAGGGCAACTTCTAGGAAGCCCATCTTCTTTAATTTTTGGCCAAATGAGGTGCCAAAATAGCCCAGCTAGGGGTTTTTGGACGTTCTAAAGCCATTGGAGCCATCTATTTGGAATTTTGATCATTGTAAATCACATATTTGAGCACTTTTATCAAATAATACAAAAGATCCATTGGAAGCTGGACCAGGAGATGTAGCCCAAGAGAGGGGTGAACTCCTTTATCATTTGTTGTGTTATATGTTTTCTGTTCACTATTTATTGCTGCTGTTTATATGCATCTTCAATGAGTAATTTCTATAAAATTTGTGTTGCAAAATTGATCCATTTTCATTTTAACACATGAATTAAATCTTGCAAATATTTTCAAGAATACAAGTCTTCTTCATTTTTAGATCAAGTTGGTATCAGAGCATAGGTTATTGAAGACTTGATTATTTGCAAGTGTTTTGTTTTATGATGCTCACAAGGTTGAAACTCACAAGAGGAGAAGGTCAAATTGTAGAGACAATTTCTCATACTTCAAGTAGGAAGATTATATCATCACCGCAAGCTTCAAGGAGACATTCACCAAGTATGGCTCATGAAGAGAGTCATGAACATATTGCTACAG
>JASDQU010689202.1:38816-54944 GCA_032191745.1 Picea mariana
TGGATGAGAGAGATATCGTGTTCTATTCAAAACGACCAACAGGCAAAAAAAAAATGTGTTGATTGTATAGTTCGTACAGTTTGTACGAGTGCTGACGTGGAAGACCGTACGACACGTGGCAGGAAACCGTGTGGATAGTTAGTGTATGACATGGCTTGTTTGCAGCTAATGGGATGATGACACATGGCATTATCATGGCAAATGGTTTGGTGCCATGTGGCCTAGACATGGGCTGCCACGTGGCACCATGTAATTGGTTCGGTTGTTTAAAAGTTTATGGAGTCCACCGAACTCGACCCCGTGACCTCCACTTGCATGCAAAGATTTGGAAAAGACCACCAACCAACGCTCCACCATAGTGTTTCTTAACACTATATGGTGCGCAATATATTTAAGTTTAAATGTCGTAAAGTTTGAGCGGGGGTCGAGCTGGGGCTTAGCCCCAGCCTGTGGTTATGTTGTTATGTCATGTGGCCACCGGTTTAAACCTTTGTGTGTGCACATTTCAAAATTTATTCCCTGTTCATATGTATATACCATAGGACCTCCAGTGCATGCCTCCGACCATTGTCATTTGATTTGGACTTGGCCCCTTTTATATGCACGCGAGGTCATGTGGTGGCTCATGTGCCCAGGAGCCTTGGTGGTTAAGGGCTAGCACGTAACCATCCTACAGTTTGTATCAGTTGTGTGGTTGCACCCGGTGATGAGTTTTAACACATAAATGCACATGGGGGCTAGGTTGAGGAGGCAAAGGGTGCATTTTGGCGATCTAGAGACAACAAGTTTGAAGGCGAACTTCCAGGAAGCCTACCTTCTTCAATTTTTGGCCAAACGAGGTGCTAAAAAAGCCCAACTAGGGGTTTTTGGATGTTTTGAAGTCATTGGAGTCATCTATTTGGAATTTTGAGCATTGTAAAACACATATTTGAGAACTTTGAGAAAATAATACAAAAGATCCATTGTAAGCTGGACCAGGAGATGTAGCCCAAGAGGGGGGTGAACTCCTTTATCATTTGTTGTGTTATGTGTTTTCTATTCACTATTTATTGTTGTTGTTTATATGCATCTTGAATGAGTAATTTCTATAAAAGTTGTGTTGCAAAATTGATCCATTTGCATTTTAACACATGAATTAAATCTTGCAAATATTTTCAAGAATACAAGTCTTCTTCATTTTTAGATCGGAGCTCAAAATAAAAATGTCATATAGGTGTGGTTGGGAAACTTGTCTCACAAAGAAGCCAAGGATGAGGTCACATGAGGGCGAGCCGAGGAGATAACCCCTCCAAAGCTTAACCAAACATTGTGGAAAGATCGTATTTTGGGGGTTTCATTAGTTCCCATACCTCTGAGAGAGCCAACACTTTCAAGGATTTGGGATTTTTTGCCCTTCCCTTACATGAATTTTGTTGAGTCTCCCTACCTTTCCCAATGCATGAATTATGTTGAAACTCCAAGTGTTGATTCACTTGCTCCTCAACATTCCCTGGCACATATTCATCTAATACAACCACATGGGAACTTATGGAATCCTCCACAAGTCTTGGGCATGGGTATACTTAGGTTAATTATTCCCAATGAACACCAAAATATTCACCCAATCACTCTATATATGAATATTGGGTGTCTTGGCAACCCGAAAATCCACTTCTCATCTTTGTCTATGCCAGTTGGGTGGAGGTGTCATGCTCCCTCCTCACTAAAGGCCTTATACCTACTTTCCTCCACATGTAGAAACTCTTTGGAATTTACTAATTCTAACACATTTTGTTGGTATTTACTGAACAACATGTTATTACACAATAACACATTAAACATATTGTGTCAACAATTATTTTCATATGTTATTTTATCCATGGGTTGTATTTGTAATGTTGTAGATAAATTTAATATAAGAAAGTAAAAGAGACACCCATCCTTGGTGGTTGAACTCAAAGAGATGTGGTGGTGATTTGTATTTATGGCATGTCATTTATCACAAGATCATATATTTATTATATTCATATTCATCTACATCCTTTTAAACTATTTTCTAGTAATTTCAAGGAAACATTATGAGGGTCAAACCCTTATTTTGAGTTAATAGTCTACAATTTTAGGTAACAATGATGTTACAAATATTTTATCTATTTTTTTTAATGTTTTATTTTATTTTTTTGTTGTTTTACTTTATATATTGAGTACCTTACTTTATATGTATACTTCTCTAACTCTTTTTCTAGTTAAACAAATAATAGTAGATCCATTTAGCAACACTAGGATATGTACAATTAGACCCTATGGAGTTTTTATTCAACCCTGACATTGTCTTGATATGGAATTTGAATGGGTTATGATGGATTTTGACCTAGAATAGATATTGACTCAAACATTGGCACCAGTACTTGAATTGGCTTTGACTATGGATCAATTTCTATTGAATAAATGAGATAAACTTAAAATGGAACTATATATGCCATTGATGGAAAAACAACTAGGTCATTGAATTGCTTTGGAATTCAGCAAAGAGAATCTAGAAGCTCTAGCTATACGTGTAGAAGCGATGTTAGGTGAAATACTAACCAAAACATATTAAGTACCTTGCTTCTTTATCCCTTTTCCCGGTTCAACCATTTTTTCTTTGGTTTTGATATTTATGCATATTATGCATAATAAATTATGGACTTCGCTACAACTAGATGATCTGTATTTTAATATGCCTTTGTCTCTACCTATATTTCCTCTACTTATTTTATCATTCTATGCTAATACCCTTTACTTTTGGGGATGAATCAAGCTATCCTTGACCTTCTTCTCATGGGATTGTATCAGTTTATTAATATACTATTTAAAATAGATTATATTTTTCTATTGGATGGCTATAGCATGGCTATGCATTTGTGCTTGGAACTATATATGTTAGTCATGCATCCAAATTTCATATTCTTCGATGATGACATGATTGGGATGAAGTGTTATTCTAGTGTGAGATGCTCATTCAAGCCAAGTTGAGAAAACAACATTTCTTTGAACATTGTATCCCTTTTAATTAAACCTACTTCCTTCTTATTATTATAAAACAAAAATAAGGTGATGATTAGATATGAAGAAATAAGACGTGTTGTTATCTCTACTACATTTGGATAACCTAGAATAAAAATATCAATATCGAATAGCTAATGAATGTGGACTTTATCTATTTTCTTATGAACTATCACTGAGTTACAATGTGTTGTTTTGTATAGCTCACATGGTCCAAATCAGAACTTGCATATTCTAAAAAACACAAGTGATTGTTACTTTGTAGTTGCTTTTATTATCACCCTTGACCTTTCAATGTTGGTTGTGACATAGAAAATGCAAATAATTGATTATGTCACATCATTAATTAGCCTCTCAAAAATCCCACAAATTCAAGGTATGTGTTTTTCTCATCATCAATTTTCTAAATTCGAACTTTCTTTTTAACTCAAACAATTTGTTACAATCAACATTACATAGAAGAATTGAGAAATGCTTCACATGAATCCATGAATAAGGGTTGTGTTTTTCTAGTTTCAGGTTAATGCATTATTATATTTATAATTATTGTTATCCGAAAATGGGAAATACAAAACTAACTTTATTTTTCTCTTTTTTCGAATGAATTACAGATCTCTCATTTTTCCATCATTAACTTGGAAATTGAAATGATAATTAAAATTCATCATTCAACACTGAAATTAAAGAACAAACAAATGATAAACACGAGACATTATATACAAACCCTATTGATAGTGGATTTCACCAAATTATGGCTATGTCTCTGGGTTCACTCAATCAACGAACCATTTCATTATTTCTATTTCAAAGAGGGATTCTCCTTTTACAAAAAGGGTCATATTCGTTGGGGTACATGCTCAACAACATACTTAGTGACATACTCATTTTTTCCATTTTTCCTATTATCTAGCAAGACTGCTATTTATAGTAGGTCTATTTCTTATAGAAGGTCTATTTTTGGTCGGTGGCTTCCTATATGTAATACCATGGGAAAATAACATGGGTTTCCAAAACCATGGGCTCATAAACCACCATTAGGAAAATTAATATTTTTTAGGGGAAGAGCGCTTCTTTCCTTAATTTTAGGAGATAATTCCTCTTCCTTAATTTTAGGAGGCAATTCCTATTTCCTTAATTTTAGGAGATAATTCTGATTTCATGTCTAGAGAGCGCATTTGAGTGAGAATATTATTCTCCTAAGGAATTTTGCACTACCCATCTTATTCTTGGAGTTAACCCATGATTTCACTTATTTACCTACTTTTAGTGACTTCCCATATTTATGAAATTCTCTCTCAATTAGGACTTTAGTTCCATTCTTTAACTCTAGTATTATTCTAAGAGATTTTTTCTATTATGGAATGCATTTTTACTTCATGAACATTTCTCACTGATTTCACATATACATTTTTAACCTTTTCTTATTATTAACAATTTTTTCCTTTAGTTAATTGTTGCTAGTAGAAGTGGTTTCTTTTTTTACTTGAGCATGCACATGGATACCCCAACCTAGTATGCATTACTCCTCTTGTGGAGATTCCTATATATTATACTCATAATCAAGGATGAATACAATGTGATTCGAGTTGGTTTCTTAGTCTCTTATGTGTGAATATTGATTCTATTTTTCTCTCTCCTCTGTTTCTTTTGCAATTAACTAGTGTAGTATTTCCTACTCACAATTAGGTCTAAGAGTGTGGTTCAATATTATATGGTATTAAAACCATTATTGTGAGGGAGTGTTCACTTTTATTTAATTTTTATAGATCATATTAGATAGATCACATAGAACTATATATCGTCCATCTTATTCAATGATCTTGACACCCTTCAACTACTTTGAGTGGAAGCCCAAGATATAGCTTCTACTTCACAACAAGGGGTTGTATAGGGACACCATAGGAACTAAGCTCAAGCCTAATTCAGACATAGAGAAATCAAAATACTTCAACATAATGGATGAATCCTACATGATATTGTTCTTGAGCATCTCTCTTGATCTCCTCTTACATGTCGATATTTGCAAGAATCCAAGTGGTGTTTGGACAAAGTTGAAGGACTTGATAGGAAAGAAAGACAACCTAAGAGGTCATCAGCTAGATACTTATCTACATTCATTGAATCCAAGATATTTAGAGACCCTACATGACTACTTTTGTAAGTTTAAAAATTTCCTTTCTCATGTTAGGGAATTTGGAATTGATAAGAAAGATGAACAATTAATCTTTTCAATTCTAACCAAACTAGGACCAGAGTATTCTATCTACACTTATTCTTTTTGTACTACTAGGTTAGAAATGGGGTCTACATGGAATATTCCATCCATGGATGAGTTCATGGAGTCACTTATCCATGAGAAGACAAAGCTCATCTAGATAGGGTCACTCAAGAGTTCCAAGCCCCATTCTCTTACATATCAAGTAAGTTCAAAGAAGAATAAGAAGAAGAGCAAGGGTAAGAAGGACCAAGAGTGTAAAATACCCGACCACCCATGGGTCGAGATACACCACTTAAACATGTTGCAACACACCCAACCACCAGCAGGCAAGGCACGTTGCAATCCCAAGACTCAATTACTTGAATGGATATCGAATTATAACAACATTTAATCTAAAATCAAGAATGAAATAACCAAATGCATTAATCAAGATCCATTCCACAGCATAAAAGAGATAAATAATGTGTCATGCACAAAAAATAGCCAGGAGACAGGAACCTTAAATTACATATATTAGAGATAATTAAACACACATCAGAACAAACATATACAAAAAACACATAGAGCACTTATCTTTGCAAGTAAACGTTCACCAACTCGCTGCAAACCAAGCACGTTCCCCCCAACCATATAAATTGTTGTTCTTTTACTCTCAACATTCGGTCACCCCCAAGCCAGAGATATGAATCCACAAGGATGGGTCCTAGTCTAAGTCTAAATACACAACAATTGGCTAGCTAGCTCTCAGGTTTCCCAACCTCACAGAAAGTTGGAAATTCCATCTCTCTTCCCCCCTCATCCTACACAACCCAAAGGAAGCAAACACCCTTCTCTACCATGCAGTCCCTCAAACTGTCCCATTTCTCTCCAGAGCTCCACTGCTACTAGTCAGGAAATCACCCTACTAGAAACTCCAAGGATTCTTAGTTGTGAACAGTTCTATTCGAACTACCTTCAATGTCATAACTAAGAGACCTCTCAGCACTCAATCTATCACAGGCCTTTCAACACTCACAACAATCCAATGTACACCATCTCTCTTCTAGCCAGACTGGACAACCCAAGAGAATGGACCCCCTTCTATACCATGCATTCCATTAGGTTGTCCATCTCCTTCCAAGGCTCTAGTGCTTCTGGTTAAGAATCTCCCTTATGGAACTCTCAGGACTCGCATCCACGGATAGTCCTATTTGAACTTCCATCAAGCTCACGCACACAGGAATCCATTCCCTTTTGGAATGATCAATAATTATTACATCCATTAATCAATGGCTCTCCTCTTCCTGCCATTGATTTCCATTATCATCCCAAGAGCATAAGAACTAGCAATAGTGAATGAAGAGGAAAGAATATATAACAAGGGAACAAGTGAAAAAAATGAACCATGGGAAGAAGATGACAAAAAGGGAAGAACGACCACCAAACTTCACCTAGATCCATCCTCATGTAGCCATTTGTATCCATGCTCAGACCAAGAGCACACGACTTCATCCCGAGTGAAGGAAAAGGAGGAAGAAGAAGAACTAGGGAGAAGAAGCACACCAAAACAAACCCCAAGGATTGTTTATATAGTCACAAGAACCAAGAACCACATGGCCTTCCCCATGAATCTTGTGTAACCACTTTTCTCCATAAAATCAATTATGGTAAATAAAAATAATAATAGTAATAAGACTTATTCCCTCAAGCCCCCTCTCTCGTGGAATCATATCCTCCTATCTCTTATGTCCTTTTCCATATTGCATCCAGCGATTTATTTTATTAATGTATATAATTGTATTACATTTTTTATGCACTCTGGCCCCTTTTCAAGTTTACCGACTCACCATCCTAAGTCACATTTACATAATACATGATAGTTCATAAGGGTTAAAACTAGGATGTTACATCCCCATCCCCTTATTTTGGCACTTTCCTCAGTGAAAAACACTATTCCAATGTTATTAACATTACAAATATATGCACTTTGGCATTAATACACATAGGAATTCCAACCAACTCTTATATGCATAGGCACTTTGGCCTAAAATTAAACATGTATACATAGTAATTACAACCCAAAACATGTATAATGATCTTCAAAATTTATATTTCTTGAAGCAGTTCCAACCAACAAGCTCTTCTTCCCTCTCATCCCCAGACAAACCAAAGAAATGAACCCCTTTCTCTTCCATGCAGTCCCTTAGGATGTTCCACTTCTCTCCAAGGCTCTAGTGCACTCAACCAGGAAGTTTCAAAGTTATGGCTTCAAGAACTCTATCTAGAACAAGTCCGCTAGACTTTCTTCATTCCATTCCTTCATCATTGAGCTTGATTTCCTTCTGGTGTTATTTTTCATGAGCTTCCAAATTCAATAGCCAACATCTCATTTGTATTATAAAAATAAATTCATCATGAGATATTGTTATAATAATTTCAATCATAAATGTCAAAGATGTTTTATACAAGAAAACAAAATTTTCCAAGCATGAGATTTATGCTCATAATGTTTGGTTCTGCAGTTGTAGTTATCAATCTTCCTTATGGGATTACATCCCTACCATATTCAAGACTATCCTACCTGTAACTTCCTTGATTTACATTCATCCAAAACAATTTGTCAGTAATTTATTAAATTATAATTCCCAAAACTCTTTCATATAGGAAAAACAAAACTTCTAGACATGAGCTTCTTGTCATAATATTTTGTCTCTTGTAGGAATAGGAACTGGTCTTCTTTATGGAATTGAAACACGTCCATATTCAAGACCCTTTCTTCCTACAATTTCAACATTCTTCAGCCAAAACAATTGTCAATATCTAAGGTACAAACTATATATGTATATTTTCATGGAAACAAGTGATCTCAGAATTGTTTGCTACTACAATTCATTTACTTCCATCGATCCAACTATCAATTGGAATGATCTCATAATTACATAAAAATGTATTATCGTCCACTACTTTCCAGAAATATCACTATGTCTCCCCCGACAAAGATTTTCTATAATTTCTCATTATGTGGCTACTTTAACCTACAACTTTCTTGTTGTAATATCTAACAATTCCTGAAGTGTTTTCAACTTCATGACTTAGAAATACTCACATCATTTCAGTTATTATCATAATTGTTTCTATGTTATATAGTATATACATGCATTCACCCCAAATGCACTCAATGATTATTGTACTTGTAACATTTTTAATAGCTCCAAAACTGATCTTGAAATTGTAACAACAAGAATCCAATCACCTTCCACTAGTATTCATATTAAATATAATTCATTTATCCATCATTACGTACTTTCAGTACCATAGTATTTTCATAATGAAACAATTAATTATTAAATAAAATAACAATTGATGAACCAATACTGATGGCCACATTTACAGAAGGCATCCTTGCGTTGACTACATAATACCACATAATTATGTCATGCATTCAACATGGTGAGTTGGAAGGTCTAGCCAATGCCTCAACACATTATCCACGAACTTCCTACTGCTTTCCTGGCTATTTGTATACCTTCCTTTTCAACCCGAACACAACACTAAGAATATAATTATTAAGCTCTCTTTAGTTTTGGAAAAGAGGTTGTCGTCCAAACATCAACTATATAGTATATACCATTGAGGACTCACATAACGCTATGTCCCTTCCATATCCAACCATATTATCGTCTCACACATGACTAAATCTATGGATATTCATTGCTATAGAAGGAGTATGTATCCTGAATTAAACCGGTTATGATCCCATAACCAATCATAACATAACATGCAACTAACATTTTATCTAAATGCATTCTAGCTTCAACAACATTTACATACTCTAGGCATTTGGCCATTACATATCAATTTAAATATTGAAAATTAATTGAGGTAATTCTTACTTCAATCCCCTTCAACATGTATGCATCAAAAGAAACTAAATGCATACATGCCTGGTTGTTATCAACCTACTTGTTTCTATATGACCAACTGATTTTTGTAGAAGCTCACTGGCTTCCTCCTTCATCATTCTGATCACCATTCATGTCACCCTCATGGGTCTTCAACTAGTTCAAAATCACAAAAACATCCACATCTTTAACCCTACTATATCATTTTTCCTGAATACATAATCCATCATTAGTCATACTCAAACATTATTTCATAATAATAGACTATTCTAAGTTCAAAAGCATGTTATATGCATATCCAAGCATGTGAAATTACACATCCATATGAACCAAGCATTTACCATCAGCATGCCTACTAATGCATATGCAATTGAACTTCATTGTATGACTCATGCATTCTAGTGCATTTTTGTTTCAAATAACTTGTCCATTCATCTATTTATGTTGTAGTTGGTTGTCCTTGAATTCCTTTAAATCTTGGTTGCAATGCATGCTCCCATTATGTTTAGTTGCACTATTGTTCCCTGGTCTAAACACTTTCTAGCCAAGTTCCACTTGGCCATTATGCAATCCAACTAGTGTACTCAAATTGCAACATCTCCCCTTGGGTATTCATGCCCAAATTTACCTTTATGAGACATTCCAGCATGTTGGAATGAAGTAGCTCAAAACATTCCATAATTCTACTACACCATTCTTGAATCAAATATTGTTACTCCTAGTTCTTCATTAGGTTACTTCATTAACATTTCCCTGTGAAACCATACCATTCACACTTAATACCATTCTCCAATGGATGTCCATTTCACTCAATGACATTTTTCAAGTGAGAGAGAATTCCTAATTCTTTACATTGGCATCCTGCTTCCACTGTGAACTTTGATATCAAAAGTGGATTTCTTTCACACTTAAGCTTTGCAACTGTCTACACATTTCTACCTTCAAGGCTATGGAGCCTTATTTTTTCCCTCTATTCCTTTCAATGACATTTTTAACCTCCTAGCTTTGTATCCTATGTGAGGATTCTTTCTTTTTCAGTACCTCATCCAACTTCTGTAAGCTTTGTCATGCTTCCCTGACTCTAATATCTTATCATGTTCTTCAATTGATCGGATTATACCTCTAATCTCGACAAACCTACAAGAAATAATCTTGTTAGAATTATACATATCATACAAAAATTGTCAATTTAATTTACAGGTACCTTTTTTGTTTAATTTATGAAGAAATAGATCACAGTTATCCAAATTAGAATAATTGCAAGCCACTCTCCTATGAATCATCCTTCCAACAGTTGTATTCTTTCCCAATCAGATATTTGAGATGAAAGTTAGGGCTCACTAAAAAACCACTTTCGTCCCCCTTAGCTGATACAAAAATTGAATTCCACACAGGAGCTTCCTTCAAACCATGATCCACATGACCATGGATTGAAATCATAGGATTAAACACTCTTTAGTGCTTTTCTCTCTTCAACACAAAAAAATTCAGCCACTAGCCCCCTTTCTGTCTTCAAAAACAACAATTTGGGCACTAGCCGCATTTCATTTCGATCAAAGCCCCATATGGTTAGAGATATGACCAAGTGCTTAGATGATATGCACCTATATAGAGCTTTGGAGCTTTAGGCTTCGAAGGTTTCACCTTCATCACACTTTGTTTTCCTCGAATGTCGAACTGACAAACTTTCAAACAGACCCTTCTTCAGAGCTTTGGGGATCCGAAACTTTGGGCTTTGAGAGTTCTACCTTTATCATACCATGTTTCCTCTGAATTTCGAACTAGAGAACTCCCAGAGTCTTGTTAGAAACCACACACTAGGGGGTGATACGTGGTGAAAAATATGGATATGACATGTGGCCCATCCTATGAGTGACACATGTCAGGTTATAAATCGCACAAACAGTCTTCAAAAATCATGGAATACATTGACACGTGGAAAGAATCAAGTGTGTCCCCTTCACCCTAGGCAATGTCAGTAGGCCACATCACTCTGGCACTCTGTGACTTTGGAACTCCGGACTTCGGAGGATTTCACATCAGCACATTACAAAGCTTCTAAACGACGAACTTTTGAACAAGTGTTCCCAGGAGCTTTGGAACTTCAGGGCTCCAAAAATTTGGAACTTTGGGCTTCAGAAGTTTTTTCTATTGAAAGCCACTGCAGCTCCAAACTACCGAATGTCAAGATTTTGAACCCTTTCTATTCTTCAAACATGTGTCTTCGAACATGAACAGTTTGGATTAGTTCCATACTTTGGGACTTCGAGGAATTCTTACTCCCAGTGAAATAAGAACTAAAACTCTCGAATGTCAAATATTTTATAATATATAGACACACATCCAAGACAACAGATGGGCATGATTTACTCCAGATTTCAAGACTTTAGGAGATTTTCTTCCTAGCAGCTAAAGGACTTGCTTCTCTCAGAGTGCCGAACCTCCAAACTGTCATGAGATCTATGACTTAGGATCGCTTGTGCATAGATTTGATAGATGGGATTTGATCTTTCCCACTGTGCCTTACCTCCTAATTTGTGCCTCATCTAATGGTCCAGAAATTTCCTTGGACATATCCAATGGTCAAGTACTACTCTTAGCGATTAACGATGTAGATTCACTGCAAGACTTCAGAGCTTCAGGTTTTTTATCTCCTTTTCATCAAATACTTAAAAAATTTCAAAGAAACGAAGTCTGAAGGACTCTGGTGCTTAACGGCCCCACACCTTCTCCAGATCCAACATATGTGAAGGATCTGTCTTCTCCCGAACAGATCCAATGGTCCAAATCTAAACTTGCTCCCATAGTGGCAATTGTTCCTAAATTTGAAAGAGATAGTCACGATGCTTAAATTCCTTAATAAGGATCTTGAATTTTTTAGATTCTGCGTGGACTCTGCAACACCATTCCTCTTGAGATTCACAACTTCTGAGTCCTAAATTGATCTCAACCACAATATCTTGTCTAATAGATCTGACCCATTGTAGCTCAGTGTTTCAACTCGTATCTCTTATACCAATCTGTAACATACTTGGCCACCCATAGGCCAGGCTATGCCACTTAAACAAGCTGCAACATGCCCAACCACTAACAGGAGGGGCATGTTGCAGTCCCAAGACTCAGTTCTCTGAATGGATATCAAATTATAACAACATTTAATACAAAATAAAGCATGAAAGAACCACATGCATTAATCAATATCTGTTGGAGGAAGACCAAAGGTTGAGGCAGAAAAGCAAGGTGTTTTTGGGAAAGAAAGCATGCACAAGGAAAGCGAGAGCTAGAAGGAAACACAACACGCAGACATTCAGGGAAAGCAACAACTGGAAGGAAGAACAACAAACACGCATGGGAGGAAGACCTAACGACAATAGGGTTAGGGTTTTGGTAAGGTACTGTAATGGCTGAAGAGCTAGAAATGTATAAATATAGATACCAAGGTACTATAGGGGGATTGGTTTGGGTTGTTGTTGCTGTTATTGGTTGTTTAGATTATTATGGCTATAGTAGTTATACATGATTTGTTGCAATATGTAAGGGTTTTTGCTATATCATCTATTTTTTAAGTTGTTGAGCTAGAAAGGATGTAGAAAGGTAGATCTTGAGGGTTAGATCACAGGCTAGGGATCCTACTGCGATCTACTCCACCTCATATAGATCTTACCCGACCGTGGAGGATTTTAAAGCACTCGATGTTGTAGATGCGGAAATACCATAATAAAAGAGACAAGAGCCAAATATTTGTGGGTGTAGCCCAAGAGGGGGTGAACCACGGTAACATATGTGTTGTGTGATGAATGTATGTTTATCCTTATCATCTTTTCAATAGCTATTATATGCTTAATGAATGAGTTGTTGTATTTCCTACATAGTCACAAATGACAGTAGATTGCAGTTACAGTTATAATAATGGTTCAATATTCAACTCCCTTATCTCACACTTAATTCTAGGTTGTAAACACATGAGTCTTACAACCACCAATTAAAGCTATCTCGGGTGAGACTACACAACACATCCTGTGAATTGTGTTGCCTTCTGGTTTACCAAGAGGGCTGATAGTTTTAGAGGCTTTGTTGGAAACCTGACAGACATGAACCTTGAGTCAATAAAATCATATAGTGTGTAGAAGAAGGAATCAAACCAACAAATTGTTTTGTTGTCATTGGTAGGAATAAGAGAGGGTTGAGATGATGAGATAAGTTGACCAAGGAAAGAGTGAAGAAAAGAAGAAATCAATGAGCCAATAGAAGGGGATGTTGAGACCTTGGAATCCCACAAAAGCAGAGATCAAAAGTTTGTTGAGAACAAAAGATATAGAGTTTTCACAGAAAAACAATAGAAACCCTAGAGTAACACCCCGCAAATATCTGGAGAGATATGTGTTTACTGATTTGCACGAAGTGTTTTTCTACGATTTTCCACACTTATTGTAGGAGTGTATACTAAGGTTAAAGGATAACCACACAACAAACCAGATTCGACAGCTAGAGTGGAACCCAATATAGATTGAGCAACTTCAGCAAGTGAACAAAAAATTCACCCGCACAATAGACTTTTGGCTTGATAGTATTGTGGTAGGTTTTATCATAGATTTTGCAGTAGACACAGCAAAGCCATACAACGCAGTGGAGCAAGAGTTTCTATGGGGTCCTCGAGGAAGGTACATTTGATTTCTCTATACTTCTATTAATATATTTCTATATAACAAAGGTGTAATGACAAGGGAATCAGATAGCTAAACTTCCCTACGTGCATGGGAGAAGCACTGATAGAAAGAGGAGAAATGGAAGGAGGAAAGGATAAGGGAAAGAAGGAGGAACCCTTGGACCCAATCATGATGGATGACGACCGGATCAGGAAGATCATGGCGACAGTTGGAAAGACGCGTAGTGGAGTACCCTACCAATACAAGGTGGATACCAATAAGAGATCTGTAGCCACGAGGGAAGGCTTGGCAAGTGATGAGGAAGAGGTAGAGGATCTCTGGGCTATGGATCAAATTGAGGAAATACCGTGCGCAACATGTGAGAGGATGATGAGAGGTCCAAGAGTAGGAAGATAAGGCATCAATCCTATCCATATTAATGTCAATGTGGAACCCATAAACCCATGTGCGAAACATACACCAAAGAGAATACTACCATTTATACAACTGAAGTTCATAAGCATTCAGACAATAAGAAGTACATATACACAAGAAACAAGAACTAGAGGAATCATTTCAGGTAGCACTAGTCACGTATCTACACCACGCAAAGGTAGTATTTCAACATTTAAAATGGAAGGACATGATCCCAACATCAGGTTACACAAATTTTGAGGAGAAGTAGCAGAAGACCTTGAAAAACATTTGTTCATTTGTGCAAAGATATGGGAAGCAAAGAAAATAACCAATGAATATACCGAACTTTCACAACTAGCTATTATGCTAAGAGATGCACACTAGATTGGTACACAAGTTTAGATGCAAATACTACCCCTGGGACAACAAGGACACCGGGAGACATTAATAATTTACTGATAAATAAGTTCCAAAAGCCAAGATCATAGGATTAGTACACGAATGAGATGATGGAAATAAGACATAAACCAGGAGAGTTTGTATGGGATATTGACTAGAGATTCAAGCGACTGAAGGGGAAGTTGAAGTATTTCGTGACCGAGATGCAACATAGACACTTATTTGTCAATTCACTGTTACCACACTTAAAATATCCTTTGCGACAATAGAAGTTCCAAATGCAGGCAGAGGCTTTGCAAAAATCCCTGTAACTAGAAGAAAATAAGTATCAACAGATGGACCCAGCTATCGAAGAACTAAAGGAGGAATTGAAGAAATTAACGTTTCAGCTGAGCCATAATAAGAACAAAGACAAACGAGAAGTCGTTTGGTGTACTACATGTAGGACAAAAGAACACCACAAGAATGAATGTCCAACATTCACACAGTATATGGTAGCAGGAATGCCAAATCCATTACAAACAGGAGGACTATGGTGCGAAATCTGCAAGAAACCGGGTCATGACCCTTATCACTGCACGATGATGCATAAATACCATACATTACTGAAGATATCATATTGCACCTTTTGTAAGTCAGTGGGCCACGATGACAAAGATTGTAGAAATATGGAGATGATGCGAGAAAGGACATCTGACGCATATAGAGTGCATGCAGAAATGATGACTGGGAAAGTCGCACCACAGTTTAATCAAGTTCCATCTCCATATAACACTGTGCAACAACAATATAATACTGTGCAACAACCATATAATAACATGTAACCACAATACAATAAAGAACAACCTCAATACAATATTGCACAGTATAATCAGGCGCCTCAGTATAACGCGCCGAGAGGAGATTGAGCAGGATACAAAGGAGGAGGATGAGCCTGAGGAGGTTTCGGATGAGGTAGAGGACTAGTGGTATGTCACAATTGTTAACAACCAAGACATTATGCAAGGAAATTTCCACTTCCACCAGTCATTTGTATGTACTGTCGCACATCAGACCATGATACAGAGGAATTTTTGACACTACTAGTAAAGATCCAGGAAAAGAGGAACTAGAACAACGATAATGTTTAGTGGAATTTCACTGAAGCAAGGGATGAAAGACGAAACATCAATATAGTTACTCATGGAGGAGATAAAATAGGTGACGATGTTGTTCAACAAGAACCAACACAAAACCAATGGGTAAAGAAGAATGCTGAAACAAGGAGACAGTTCAACACGCAGAATGAGAAGGAAATATTTATAGAATCCAGACAATAATTTCAGAAGGAATACATAGCGTCAACTTCAACTGTGTAGAAAAACAAGGAAGTACAAGAGTACGTGATGCCTCCATTATTGGATCACACCAACAAAATGAAACCCATGGGATAAGTAAGTACACTTAAAGGCTTCTTACAATCATGTGTAAAAGTATTAAATGATCCTTCATCTATGAAAATATTGCAAAACATATTAGAAAAATGTAGTATGGAGACGAAAGA
>JASDQU010689203.1:20426-46351 GCA_032191745.1 Picea mariana
TTTTTTTTTTCTTATTTTGCCTCAAAGACCTCCGGCCGTACGGGCCGGTACGATCGAGAAACGCTGCTGGCCGTACTGTATGGCGTTTCCCGGCCGTACCGTACCCGTATTGACGTTTCACTTCGTTTCGGGGGGGGAACAGGGGGGAGAAATGCTTTCACATCCAGTGAACTTAATTTCATTGCAAGATTAGTAGTGTATTTGTTGCATTGTTGTGAGACTTGGCCAAGATTCGTGAGTCTTGCTTAGTCCATCCTGAAACGAGTACTTAGTGAAAATTCGGCGTGAAACTTGCCCATAAATTGAAACTGAGCAAAACTCGCCAAACTCGGCAAAACTCTCCAGAACTTGCTTATAATTTTTTCGAGACAAAATTTCCAGTATTTTGAGTTTTTTTTTTTGAATGCCGAGTTTCAAAGAGTCTTGAACTGAGTTTTGCCGAGTCCCAAGTTGGCCAAGTTTTTGCCGAGTCTGAGTCTCACAACCTTGATTTGTGGTACAATAAATTGTTTGGCCAATTTAGACTTTATTGATGTATTTGTTGGCCTTTAATTGTATGGAAACACAATAATGAGATTAAGTATTATACCATGGATATGCAACAGGAAGATCTTCAAGATTTAGTGAGAACCTAGGTTGCAAGATGTAGCTGTGATTGATAATATATTTTATATCCAAGTAACTCTGTTGACAAACCTTTATTGAATTTGGAAGAAATGACACATTTCAGTAAAGATAAGATATGGTGTCCACAAATGACTGGTGAAAAGGTCAATGAGACTAGAGAGTACAAACGATGGTCACTAGACTATGGGAGTGTCTAGAGCACTCCTAGATGCTAAAATTTATAAAAACATAGAAGAGATACACATGATGATCAAAGAGAGAGGAACAGGAGCTAGGAAGAACATAAGTGAAATGTTGAGATTTGGGTACCTTGGAAAGTGGTCCCCTTGTGTTTGTGAGCTTCTAAACACACGAGGGAAGTACTTTGTACCTTGTACCATGTACTTTATGTCTAATTTCACTTTGACTTAGGAGATTTAAGTCAAAAGTGAAATTTGGTCATTTAAGCCTAAAATGACAATTAATTCACTTTGTGGGTGAATTAAGGGACATAAAGTGAAACTATGGAAACTTAAGTAAAGTGGGTATTGAGTTGAGATTTACTTGAGATGATCTCAACCATTGATTAGGGATGAGATGAGATGATCTCATCCACCCAACTTTTAGGTTTCCTTATGCTTCCTTAAGGAGGATGCAAGGGGCAAAGGAGGGCTAATTCCTTGTTTTGTTCACTTGAGGAGAAGGAGAAAGAGCAAGAGGATGAGAATGGAAGCATATGTTGACACTAGGTTGGGCGCTCCCTTCCATGGAGATAGCCAACAGGTTTAGGGTCTCAGTTATTTAGTGGGGAGATTCCTGTTCTGAGGAGGGTGCACTTGAGGAGGAGGGCGTATCATCAGTGGGGAGGACTTAGAGAGCTCAGATTGCAGTGAGGTCTGTTTCAGAGGGAGGCTACTCATTAGTATCAGAGTATTGTGGAGGGGTTTCTAGATCAGAGCTTCCAGTTGGCTTCTGGCTCCAGTTTAGTGGTCTTGTCAGCATTTATGGAGGGTGCACCATCCTAGGTCACTCTTGCTTCATTTGGACTAGTGTTGCAGCTTGGATCAAGCTGCTATTGTATCAGGTTCATCTATATTTTGTACATTCTGTATTCCACCATCTATTCTCCTCATATATAGACATATATTCCAAACTGGTTTTCCCCAGGGGGGTTTTATTCAAGGTCATGTTGACCAAAAATACCCGTGTTCAATTTCATGTATGTTAGAGTGTAACTACTATATTTTCAGCTGTAAAGATCTCTAGGTGTGTTACATTTATTTTGGTATGCATGTGTTAACCCTTGGTGACTAAAACTACATGCTAGAGCACCTAAATTGCGAATGTAACCGTAACAAATCAGTAAGAAGTTCCTGAACTGTTGGCTGTTCTAAAACAACAACAAAACCTTCATTGACAGTTGAAACTTAGAGCCAACTTGAGGTCAAAGACAGACCTAGTTGGCAGCTTGGAAAATCTTCATGGTATCATAGCTGAGGTGGCTGATTTTTGAGTAGTTTGGACAACATATGAGTGGGCTGTTATAGACATCTTCTTGGCAGATTTTGTGGACAGCCATTGATAGTGTTTAGTGGCTGCTTGTTGGCAGAATTTTGTAGAGGATTGTAGAGAAGTTTGTGCACAGTTTCGACAACCTCTTTTCACACCTGTGTGTACAGGAGCGAGGCTGTATTTCACGACCTCTTTTCACACCTATATTGCTAGGAGTGAGGTCGGTGTTCACTTGCCTCTTTTCACACCTGTGTTGACAGGAGTGAGGCAACATTCCTTTGCAGTTGGAGCATTAGTTGGAGTGTAGTTTGATAGTCATGTCAACATCTCAGATGCGTGCGGAGGATAGGCTAGCTGGAGCTAGCAATCGGTCGCCTTGGAAGGCGAGGATCGTCTTTATCTTGGAGGACCTCTAACTATGGGATATAGTTGAGGCGCCTATGGCTGTTCCCCCTGCTACTGCTCCCATCTTGTTAGCAAAGTTCAGGAAGAGGAACAACAAGGCAAAGAGGACGATATGTGATTCAGTGAGAGATCACATCATTCCCCACTTGACTGGGAAAGCTTGGGCATATGAGATGTGGGCATCTCTATGTAACCTTTATTAGAGCTCTAATGAGAATCGAAAGATGGTTCTTCATGATCGACTGAGGGGCATTCGCATGCTCGAGGATGAGTCGGTTACTTCTTTCCTTGGTCGTTACACCCAGATCAGAGACGAGCTTGGAGCCGTTAGAGAGGTAGTGGAACCCAATTCTATGGTGAGGACAACCTTAAACAACTTTACCAAACCATGGGGTCCATTCGTTCGTGGCATTGTTGCCAGGGAGGTCATGCCCACATGGGAGAGAATGTGGGATGACTTCGTTCAGGAGGAGACTAGACTTGTGGCAGAGGCTTCTGGACAACATCAACAATAGACAATGCAGGGTGATGAGGATCTTGCTCTTTGGACAAAGGGCAAGAAGAAGACTGGCTGGGGAGGTCGGCAGGGTCCCAAGTTTGGGGCTCCACCACAGGGAGGAGAGAGCAGCAGTGGGACGAAGAGATATATGAGCTCAGTGAGATGCTTTGCTTGTAGGGATTTGGGTCACTATGCAGGACAGTGTCCCAAGAAGAAGAAGAAGAAACAACATGATGTTTTAGCAGCGACAATAGAGGAGCTTGAGTTTGATGAACAGTTTGTGAGAGAGTGTGCATTCGCAACTACTTTGTCTGTTGTTACACCATCCAACATTAGATGGGGAGACAAAGTTGAGGATGACCTATTGACTCATAGTAGTGATTCAGAGGGAGCTTAGACTCAGGTTTCATGGACACCATCATCAAGGGTGACTAGTCTACCCGGGACATCTTCAGTTTCAGAGTTGCCGGGACATCTTCAGTTTCAGAGTTGCCGAGACAGAGGGTTGGTGTAGGGGCTTCAAAGCATCATAGATTGATGAGGAGGAGCGACATGGCACTATAGAGGCTTGAGCCTCACTTGGCTACGGAGACTGGCATATCAGGTTCTGGATCCACTTTAGGTGGGAACTACTTTGTGAGAGGCCAAGTTGAGGATCTTGGTGAGATGCCGAGATCCAGGTGCTCTTGGTGAGATACCAAGAGGGGGAGACTTTTGGTGAGATACCAAGAGAGTGACTCTTGGTGAGATGCCAAGAGTAGTGATTGCTGGCGAGACCAAGGAGGTAGAAATCCTTGGTGGGAGACCAAGGTGGAGATCTTTGGTTTGATACCAAGATCTAAGTGATCTTGGATAGGTGGAGAGACACTTCCATCTATAGATCACGCAGATTGAGCAGATCTGTGTCAGACTACTTTCATTGATCAGGGTACAACCATACTCACCGAGTATATGCCAGGAGGCAACCATGTCCACTATAGGGATGATATTGGTGGTGAAGGGCACTTACTTCGGTAAGAGGGAGTGTTGAGATTTGGGTACCTTGGAAAGTGGTCCCCTTGTGTTTGTGAGCTTCTAAACACATGAGGGAAGTACTTTGTACCTTGTACCATGTACTTTATGTCTAATTTCACTTTGACTTGGGAGATTTAAGTCAAAAGTGAAATTTGGTCATTTAAGCCTAAAATGACAATTAATTCACTTTGTGGGTGAATTAAGGGACATAAAGTGAAACTATGGAAACTTAAGGAAAGTGGGTTTTGAGTTGAGATTTACTTGAGATGATCTCAACCATTGATTAGGTATGAGATGAGATAATCTCATCTACCCAACTTTTAGGTTTCCTTATGCTTCCTTAAGGAGGGCGCAAGGGGCAAAGGAGGGCTAATTCCTTGTTTTGTTCACTTGAGGAGAAGGAGAAGGAGCAAGAGGATGAGAATGGAAGCATATGTTGAGGCTAGCTTGGGTGCTCCCTTTCATGGAGATAACCAACATGCTTAGGGTCTTAGTTATTTAGTGGGGAGATTCCTGTTCTGAGGAGGGCGCACTTGAGGAGGAGGGCGCATCATCAGTGGGGAGGACTTAGAGAGCTCAGATTGCAGTGAGGTCTGTTTTAGAGGGAGGCTACTCATCAATATCAGAGTATTGTGGAGGGGTTTCTAGATCAGAGCTTCCAGTTGGCTTCTGGCTCCAGCTCAGTGGTCTTGTCAGCATGTATGGAGGGCGCACCATCCTAGGGCACTCTTGCTTCATTTGGACTAGTGTTGCAGCTTGGATCAAGCTGCTATTGTAGCAGGTTCATCTATATTTTGTATTTGCTGTATTCCACCATCTATTCTCCTCATATATAGACATATATTCCAAACTGGTTTTCCTCGGGGGGGTTTTATCCAGGGTCATGTTGACCAAAAATACATGTGTTCAATTTCATGTATGTTAGAGTGTAGAACTATTGTATTTTCAGCTGTAAAGATCTCTAGGTGTGTTACATTTATTTTCGTATGCATGTGCTAACCCTTGGTGACTAAAACTACATGCTAGAGCACCTAAATTGCAAATGTAACCGTAACAAATCAGTAAGAAGTTCCTGAACTGTTGGCCGTCCTAAAACAGCAGCAAAACCTTCATTGACAGTTGAAACTTAGAGCCAACTTGAGGTCAAAGACAGACCTAGTTGGCAGCTTGGTAGGACCTAGAAAATCTTCATGAAAAACCCTAAGAGGCTTGAGATCCTGGCTCAATATCAGCATCAAAACTGGAAATAAAATTAGAGGCAGAGGAGGGAGAAGAGGCATCTGTGTCGCTGTCTATCACTGTGAAGGAACTAGTGCAAACTAAATCTTAATATTTAGAGTCCAGTTTCATGTGATTTTGCTCCTGGATTAAATATTTCATGTGTGCCATTGAGTTTTTTCCACAGCACAGGTTTTTCCAACTTGTCTTTGACATTTTCCTTTAGATGTTGATGCTTATCTTTTGTTCTCCATTTTCTCACCAAAGATGCAAGTTACATCGGACATTTAGAGAAGAGGAAGATGCAGAGGTTTAGGTCCTAGGATATATTCTAATTTGCAAATATAAGTCTAATTTACTGAAACAGATGAAGATGCTTGAGCCTTAAAGTTTGAAAACTGCAGTAGAAAACTTCATTCTAAATTATAAAATATATGTATTTTCTTATTTAAATGTTACGATTTCGTTATAACCTTGAGTTAGGATGATAAGTTTTGTCTCACGTTATTCAGGCCACTCTATATGTTTTATAAACTTTGTATTTACTGTATTTTCTGGTTTTTTCTTTCTTTGCCAGCTTCATTTTCACAATATTCTAGGTGTACTATATCATCCTTATTATATAAAATGGTTGTACAGTTTTTGCAAAATGACACAGTTTCACTCCTGAAGAGAGTGATGGAAGGGATTCAGGTGCAACATAATGCTTAGAAGTAACATTTTTAAAGAACTAAAAGTATTTGATGACTGACAAAATAAGAACTAGGAGCATCTAATGATAAACAAAGTAAGATAGCAATGTGGCATAAGCCACAGATTACAGCTTGTTGGGATATGTATAAATATTGAGAGATGAAAGGATTTGTCATCTTTGCGATACTAAGAAGGTGGACAACGAAAAGCACTTTCTCTTAGAATGTCCTCTGTATGCCCACATTAGATTTCAATTTCAAAATATTTGTAGCAACAACAACCTTCCTAACCTGTTAACTAATCAAAACTATTGAGATTTAGGAAAGCTTCTCTCCAATATTTTCAAGCATAGAAATAAAGTTCTAAAGCAAACCAATTAATTTGCTTACCATTTTTATTAAGGTGTAATAGACCAAAGTTGGTCTCAGTGGATGGTAACAATCATCATCATCTTCAAAATTTAAACTTCAATACACAAATGAAGATAATAAGAAAATTGCATGTATTGGAAAATTTGAAAAGAAAAACATAAAAGATGAATCTGTTGTGGAAATATGTTTCCTTTTAAGTTTTATTGCAAAATGTATGGCTTTCTTGTGACTAAAAAATTGATTGATCCATAGTAAGGGCAAATACAGCTTTAGGGACAAGAACAAGGATTTGTGGCATGTTCAGATATAGGGAGCTTCTTGCTTTCCTTTTATTAAGGATGCCATTGTTATAGGGTATAGGGTGCAGGATCTTAGACTCTTAGGTTACTGGCTACTGTTGTGACTTGTACCTTTCTCCTTGTTACTTTTCTGGTTGTGACTGCAATTCTTCTTACTGTGGATTTTTTACTTTGACATTTTTCTCTTTTTTTTTTATCTTCCTCTTTTTGGTAAAAGTTGCAAACTTTGCTTGCTTAGATGTATACTAAAGAGCTGTGATGTGTTACAAGCAACCGTTTTTTTTTTTTCTATGATTTACAGGGTGCATGGGCACCATCCCTGAACATTGCAACAGTCTTGGCAAGTATTGGTTTGCTTCTTTCTGAGCCAAATCCAGATGATGGCCTTATGGGTGATATAGTGAGATGCCTCCCATTTTCCATTCATTTTATACTCACAACATGAACATAATTTCATTTTACTTTTGAAATTCTAATCCATTGCATACAGAGTGCAGAGTACAAGCACAATAGATCTAATTTTGATCAAAAAGCAAGATCATGCACCCAGAAGTATGCTATGCAAATGGATCATCAGCTGAACACTTTGCCAATGGAGATATCATGTGCAGGCAGTGCATTACTGGTATGGGATTCAGAAACGTTCCAACTTCTAGAACATATGGCAGGCATGAATGAAATTCACATGTGGCAATCCCTGTCATTGCGAATAAGCTTCACTGAGAGCTTTTTGCTTCGTATTCTTTTTAGATGCTAAGAAGATACTTTTTTCCGTTTTATTTTCACATGCTCTTTTTAAACTTATTATATGCATACGAGTATATTAAATGTTAGTCTTGAAGCTAACTGTTGAATTTTTTTTCAGTGTCAAACCTATTAAGTTTTCTTATTTTTATCTGTTTATACAGACTGGGCAGACATCGAATAAAGTGATTGACCCTCTTAAACAAATCAACGGCATTGATGTTACATCTTTAAGTGGAGCTCTAGGTCAGTCAAATCATAAGGGGGAAGTGGAAAATGACTGTGTTGTGAATCCTGGAAAATCAACACAGTCGTTCAGCAAGAAGCTCTCATTGGCGAGAGAACCTGTATTGCAGCCAACAAAAGATCCTTCTTGTGAGATCATGACCTATGGCCAAAGAAGGATTTACAAAGAGAATGTAAATTTGCAACTTGCACAGCATATGGATATGAATGCTCAACAGAGATTCCACTCCACTTCATTACTTCAAACAAATGACGGCGAGAACAGGTTGCTTGAGAAAGGTGGAACCAGTGATTCATCTAGTTTGATGCAAAACACATCCAAGGGACTGGACAGAAGTGCAGAGGAAATAATTTTACGGGAAAAGGAGAATTTGCAGGCACGAAGTTGGAATGCAAAAAAACCTCAGTCAAAATTGTCAGTCTTAAAACCTCTGGACGGTAACTCTACAATGAATATGAAAGAGAACATGAAAACAGTGCAGTTACAGAATAATATATCCATACAGAATAACCAAAGTATTCCTCCTCTTCAGAACCATGATAAGAGAAGGCATGGTGAATTGCAGAGCCTACAGTCTACGGGGTCAAGTATCCAAGGGCTTCCCATGACAAGGTCAGTTCAACCCGAAGAAGGTGTCTCCCAAAACAGTACTGAAGAGAAATTTCAGGTGGGAGCCTTAAGAGAGGTACCAACTATTATTGTGTCAGATAGTGAGAGTGATGAAGAGCCTGTTAAAGTGAGATCCAGGCTTTCATTGTCACAGAGGACACTGACTGGAAAGAGGAAGTTGAGATCTAATGTCGGGTAAACGATTCCTTTTTCCAAAACAATTGAGTCTAGATGTATTGTTTCATTATGAAACACAGGTTTTGGAAAATGCTGGAGTTTTCTGAACCTCATACTTGATTCGTATATCCATTATGTAAAATGTGTTTTTTTGTTTGGATATCTTACTGGGTTCAAGAGGTCTGCATTCTAGCTGCGCTATGTTAGTTAAATCTCTTGCGTGTTAGTTAAATCTCTTGCGTGTTAGTTCTGGTTTGCCTTTAATGGAGTGGATTAAGTAAATTATCATCATACATCTTTTGATTTACATTGCTTCTGCTTAATCACAAACTAAGCTGGGTTTTGCAAGAAAGTTCTAAGCATGATTACTTTCTAATACATTCTAGAACATGTCTAGATGATGGGAACATAATCATAAGCTAATTGTTATGTAAATCCATCAAGCCCTGCCAAATGTATGAGGTGACCACAGACAGCGTGGCAGTGCTCCTGGCTGCTCTGAATCACATCCTATGTTAAGGATCATGAAATTGTTTGGCATATCATTTCGTTCCTGGGCATTACTTTCATAAATGAAGATAAATTCTTTCCGGTACCATTCTTCATATTGTTCGAAGATGATTTTTCCTGTGGCAACTGAGCAGGCAAATAAATTCATGAAGGGGGATTTTTATTGGCACCGTCATCTTCATTGGCAACCTACATTGTTGGGCCCTGATACCTGTCCAAGGATGTAAGTGTCCGTTTCAGTTTTTTAAGGTTCAAACCAGTTTCCCTAAACAGTCGAGATTCCGTGTTTGAAATTTTTTCAATGACATTAAAATATCCTCCCTTTTGTTAAGTTTCCTGAAGACAAGACAGACCTTGTACGAACTCCATGGACAAGCCCAGAAATGACAGCTTTTCCTGAGCAAAAGCTGAAAGAAAGAAAGAACAAAATAAAAAGGAAAAAATAAAATTTACTAGCATACTCCCTCCCTAATGGGAGAATGAGGATGCCGAAGTGGTTCAAAGGAGTTTTTCAAATTATTGTTTTTAATAAGAATGATAAAGATATTGCAATTACAAATATGATTCTATTTCTCCATGTGTCAAGATATAATAGGGTTGAAGTAAACAAAGAGAACACACATGTAAACTGGGAGAACACACACCATTGCTTCCCAATATATATATATATATAATTTTTTTTTTTTACCCAGTAGAGGCAGCGATCGAGACTGGCCACCTTGCTGAAAAAACCCCCAGCTAGTGCGTACCAATCAGCCAAACATTTGAACTTGAACTTGAGACCTCCTGGACTCCAAAGGACCGTAAGAGGGTGGCTCTGCCAATCCACCTACAGGCCTAAGCCCCATTGCCTCCCAATATGAGGAAACCACATAAATTTCAATCTATCACTCTATTTTTCTGTGTCAATATATGCTTCCTAAAGATAATGTGGAATTGCCATCAACATAGGTGGTTACTACTTTGTGTTGAGGAAGTTTGCATCCTTGTGATGAGGTTAGGTGTATTCATCATGTAGCAACCTCATGAATATTACAGGATGCATGTCTCAATGATTTGTATCACAACCATCCTCATAGTATGATGAAATCTATTGTAATGAAATTGATATAGGTTAAGATTAGATGTAACCTACATGTTATAAATAACCTCTCACAAACTGTATTTTAATGCTTTGGGTTATAAATGCATTATGAGACTTTGAAGATCAATTTTGATTGTATCTAGGGACTGCATGAGTATGACCTTGAGAAGAGTGTGACAATGCTACTTTTGAAGTGAAAATTGCATGAGGTGATAAAATAACTTGTATTCATATTTTTCAAAAGTTCTAAAGCAATTTTAGGGTTGGTGTTCGTAGACCACATTGTGATGTTTTTGGGAGTTAATAGTCACTATTGCTAGGTGGTGAAACTAATGCATCAACAAATGCCCCTTGATGTATGAGGGTAGGGCATCAACATATAGTTGAAATACATCATTTTTCTATTTGCAAGGTGAACATAAGAGAGTCAAAGAAGATGCTACTCACTAGAAACTTAGAAAACCACTTGTCAACACAACTGATGATGCAAATAATAATCTTCTTTTCTACACAAGTCAGGCATAACTATGCTTGTATGAGTATCAAGTCAATGTGCAAATAGAACCATGGCATCAGGATAAAGGGCCAAGTCAAAATACAATTAGGACCATAGCAAGACATGATAATGGGCTAGGGCATGATACATTAACACATATATTGGACTAATTGAAATTATAACACCCAAAAGGGGCACAAACTAAGGAACAATGAAGGCCTAATGCTGGGAGGCCTTATATGTACAAGATAATTGATCCATTGAATGTGAGCTTTACATGTTCAAGAAAATTGTGTCCTAGAATATTAAACACAATGAATCTCCATGATGGGATAATGAGTTAAAGTCGAACATGGGAGAAACCATCTAGTCAGAAATTGATGATGATGATCTCTGCTAGATGTGAGGTAGCCCACCATTGAGGAAAATGGGTGCCAAGGTATGACTGCGATCCTTCAATGTGTAAATGAGATGAAGTCTAACATTGGAAGGAACCATCTAGTCAACCTGCATGATAGAAAGTACTACCATATGCGGTGTGGACCACTAATGATGAAAACAAACACCAATGTACTAAACCTCTAGATCAACCCCTATAGCCAGATGTATTGTGGTCGATAAGGGAAGACCCATTGGAAAAAAGGCAATGATGAAGTCCCTTTAACCAACATGACATAGGAAATACACTGATAAGATGTAGAGATAAGACTTGACATTGGGAAGGCCATCACAAGGATGTGACACAAGACTTCCCTTGATATTGAGCAAAGACGATGATGGACCTAAACAATGGCTACAAGTAGAGAACCAAGAACAATTGAGTTTACCAAAGTTAGAATGGTGACAATTAGGTGATAGAGTATAGGTAAGTGGATAGGGCAAGAAAACTTAAGGATCACGATGAAGGAATGGTGTGGTACGAGTAGGTGACTAGAGGTATATGCTTTGGTAAAGGGTGATATAGATCCTTGCTTAGACTCAAGGATTAACAAGGGTCTCTTTCTCTTCTCGGGCCCTTTTTGTTTGTTTTTTTTTTTTTTTTGTTTTTTATTTATTTTTATTTTCAATTTTTTTTTGGGTTTTTTCATTAAATAATAAAAGAATATCTAATGGTACAAAGAGGAGATAGGTGCAAAATATTGGTAATTAGATCCCTAATGTGCATGGGAACATTAGGGAAACAAAACATAGCGACAAATGAGCAACACAAGAATGGGCATTTTGGTGCATGTCTCATATTAGACAACAATGGTTTGCATGCATATGGGGTTTCACATCATGGTAATGACAAGCAAAGGAAGTGAGCAACAAGGACTGGGTGGGTGAAGTAGCAACTAGCAAGGCATAGCAACAAACACAAAATAAATGGTCGTGAGTCCCCATGGGGAATGACTAGAAATTGATAAGAGTGGGAAATGAGGCCTAATAATCAATTTTAGATTGTAGGACCTCTAAATGAAAGAGCTCAAGATGGGTGCTAGAAGCCCAAGGGCTCTAAACTAGGGAAACTCAACATATAAAATCTCTATCAATGAATGAGTGCAAGAGAGATGCACACCATTGGTTGAGGCAACATCCTCTGAGATGGTAGAGCCTAAGGCAAATATGGGTGGAAAGAAGAGTCAAATGCAATGGTGTAGAGGGTATACCTAAGCCTAAATGCTAGTTTTGAGGTGATACCCAAAAGAGTTTGAAGGAATAATAAGGACATCCCAAATGCAAAAAAATATGTCTTGGATGTTTTCCTACACACAAGAATCAAAACCCATTGTGTGAAATGACTTGATAAAATAAAAGCGACAATGTAAATGGCACTAAAAATGGTCCCTGTATACCCCCAAATGAAGCAAGTGAATATCTAAGTCAATACTATAAATAGGACATAGCCAAACTTTGAAATCATTTGTACATATGTGTGTTGGAGTTGGAGGTTTTCCCTAATTGGTATTTTGTTGATTAAGAGAGATTCTATTAGTGGACTTCAATTTTGTCATTGCCAAGTTGGTGCTCATCACCCTTTTTTTCTTTTTAACCATCTAGTTTTTCACTTTTTTTCACTTTTATTTTATGGGGTTTTGACCCTACTTTATCTGTCTATAGAACCATGTAGTTATTGAGGCTTTTCTTGCATTGATTACGTTGAAAAGCCTTAAATTGTCATATTGTTGTGCTAGCAAACTGAGAAAAAGTATGATAGACAACTAAAACTTGGAAATTTTGAATGTAGTTCAAGATGGTGTGCTTACATTGGAGAGAGAGAGAGAATGGAGAGATACTAATGTTGGCTAATGGTGATGCTAAGGTCACTTGATTATTATTAGGATGCGAACTACTAAATGTTTTTCACTTCCCTCTTATGTGAGGAAGTCTCGAGCTACAAGATGGAATCATTCACGTGGGACCCAAACCACAATGTGTTGATGGCACCATGTCAAAGGTTGGATCTTACATTCAAAGATATTTGCTTCTTAACGATTTTCCCCAACGAGGTGAGGAGGTTAATCCTTGTCCTTCTATTGAGGGGATCAATTGACATATCAATGAACTCATTGATTGCCACTGTCAAGTGGGGACCGAGAAACAAAGTGGTATGATTCCTATTGATCATATAAAGTATGTGGGTAGTTGATGTATATCACATATGGTACTTAGAGAAATGGGTTGATTTTCTCTTCATAGGATCTCAGGTGGATAACACTAGTTGGTTTGGGTGGGACCTTATTCGATTAGGAAGGGGGATTTCTCAATAGCTTACTATTTTAGTTGGGAAAATGTAGGAGGAAAGGACATGGAGAGTTCGCATATGGAAGGATTTTATGCTCATATTTATTTGATCTTGTGCCATTTATTCATCGACATGTGTCAATGAGAGGAGGCCCATAAGAACCTTGCATGGTGTGGAATGATGGCCCATGTTGGCGGAGAGGTTGGTCGACTATTCAACTAGGTATTCTTTGACATAAGGGAGAAGCACATAACAATGCTACATGACTACCCTTATTATGGGATGGATTACGTTGGTTATCTTGACCTTCCTCTTCTACCAGGTATTGAATGGGGTGATATTGACATATTAAGAAGTGTTTTTTTAATGTTTTTGGGTTTTTCTACACATTGATACCAACTATCAAGTGAATTATTGATAGACATTTGTCTTAGGAGGTGTTGACCAAAATTGGTCATTTATATTTTCTCGCTCCTGGAATAATAATAAAAAAATCATATTAAAAGAAGACAATTTTTGAACGATTACAAGTTCATTGGCTAACCCTCAGTTTCAACGTCGCCACACATTTTTCGGATTCGAAATCCCAGTTCGTATGCTCAAGATATCTAGGTTTGTGTCTAAGCAACAAAAGTGCTTCTTGTATGTAGAGTAAAGCTATGAATTCTTGGAAACACACTCAATTCTTTGGAACTATGTCTTTAGTTTTTGGTACCATGACTCCACGCTTAAAAAATATTACTGGGTTCATGACCCGTGTCTTTTCTTCTTGTTACATTATGGTAGGTTTATGCACCATACTTCTCTTATCATCTCTTTGTCCCTTATACTCGCTGTATTCCATACTCCATAATCTCCTGACATTTAGAATTATTTGATTTGTTTTTTCTCCCCACATCTCCTTTCTCTCCTCTCTCCTTACCACCCCCTTACCCATACTCAGTCTAATTTTATAATTTAGTGGGTTGGTGGACTCGGCACACTCATACAATTCCTCACCTCTCTCACTCCCCAACCCGTGAATCCAACTCTCTCCTTATCTCTCCCCCTTACCTCTCTTCTCACCTTACCTTATCCACCCCTCTTACCATAACTTTATTTTATTTATTTCTTCTCTCTCCCTATGCCATGGCGGGTTGGCGGACCCGCCACATTCCCTTACCCCCTTACCTGCCAACCCGACACTTCGACACTCCGACAAATTACCCTCCCCCTCACTTAACCTCTCGTCCATTTATTATAGCCGTAGGCTAAACGTTCTACGAAATGATGATTTTTTTCGGGGACATTTGCCCAAAAATCCGGTGAGAAATTGTTGGATTCGTAGATTTGAGTGATTATTTCTATATAATCCCAGTGCCCCAAGGGTTTTTCAGCATGCTGAATCCATTTCTGCATTCAAAAATGGATTTTGAATAACAAAAAATAATGATTCRTGTAAATTTCTATCGCCGGATTCCGGCGAWAAAAGCCATTTCATAGAACAACTAGCCAACGCCTTTATTATATACCTTAAACATTTTACGATAAAATTCTTACTTTTTTTTTTAACCATTAAAAATATTACCAATTCTTTTTTTTTTTAACCATTAAAATATTACCAMTTGCCAACCACTTAAATTATGAGACATGGTGATTAAYAGTTGGTGATACATGGCACCCCATCATTGGAGACACGTGGCATATTACTATTGTATGACACATGGCATATTATTATTGGTCACACGAGGCATGGTGACACATGGTATTGTATTATTTGTTACACATGGCACCCCATCATTAGAGACACGTGGCACATTATTATTGGATGACACATGACATATTCTTTTTGGCTACACGAGGATGATTATTGACATACCAGGTGATGAAAAGTGGTGACATGTGGACGGTGACTCATCACATTGACTCGGCGTGGGTGGAAGATGACTTTGGTCAAAATATTAATGGTTTAATCAATTTCTAAGGAAGGTCGAATTAACTCCATAATCTCCTCTTCTTTGTTTCTTATTAAGTATGCATTATACTTTCTATTATATACATTGAAACCTATTAAAATCCCATGCATGTGGGATAACTTTTTGAAGACAAGTCAAATTTCTAAACAGGAAAATGAAATTTGATCAAAGGCCCACATTTGCCCATAAACTTGGTCAACGACTGTTGAGCAACAACTTTGCAGAGGCCATAACTTGAGCTCCGGGTGACAGAATTGCGCAAACTTTATATCGTTGGAAAGGTAATTGGATGAGGAAGATGTTGGTATAGGTTTCAAGGGATGAAATTGGCCATAACTTTCCCATAAATTAAAAGAACAACCAATTTTGTTTTTTGATGGATTCACTTGACAACTCAACTTCACGAGCTCATATATTGAGATCCGAGAGTCGGATTTTGAATTTTTGTTTTATCTTTGGAAAGATAAGAGGATGAAGATCACATATAAATTGGTTTCAATATTGGAAAAGTTGATTATTCTATCCAAAATTAAAACACAATCCCCCTTTTTAAAGGGGCAATTAATTAAATTTTTTAAAATAAAAGTTTAAATAAAAACTTTTATTAAAGATGAAAAATGACCCATTTGAAAGGTACATATGTTAATGATGTGAACTCATTAAAGACATTTAAATGATGCATTAATTAAAGTGAATGTTTCAAGAAGAAAATTGTACTGGAAATTCAAGAAGAGAAAACCCTAACTTCCTCAAGAAGTTAGAAGAGTAAATTTTAAAAAGAGAAAAAGGGCTTCATCAAAGGTTCCATTATCATAGGGGCATGGGAAGAATATCAAAACAAGAAGGGATTAAACATGAATATACAACCAAGCTTTTGATAAGAAAATAGAGATCTCCATCTTCTCCATTCCTTTTCTTCTTCAACACTGATTTCTCATGGCTTTATGTTTGTATTTCTAAGATAAGCATGGGGTTGAGTCTCCAGTGTTCTTTCTTGTATTCTTCAAATACATTACTTATGTGATCATGAAACATTTACAACCATGAATGTGACTGTAAGAGATTTTGTATACTGTTGAAAATATTTCATGAATAAAACTCCACAAAGAATTACTTCGGGGCATGATTTCAATGATATTTCAGATCATGGAGTTTCTGAGGGTGCTCGATGTTTGAAGTATGCTTATCAAATTATTTTATGTTTTAACTGCAATATTCTTTTAAAATTGTTTGAGATGATAAAAAATTCTCTCCTATTTCTTGTGAGAAGATATGGATGTATTTACTATTTGTACGTGATTAAGAGGGTTGTATATATGATGTCGAGCACAAAGGTATTATGATGTTGAAGCCTTCCTTCAATATTTTCTTATTGTAAAAGATTTCTTGCTGCACATAAAGATCATATCAGGATATTGAAGAACCATATCATTTCATAAATCCAAGCCATAAAGATCTAGGGTTTGCTGCATAAGCATTCTTCCTAATCCAAGATATTCAAGATATATCTTTTATCCAAAGAGGAGTACCACTTCTATAAAAATGCAGGGGGATTCATATCCTCGTGAGGTTGATGTTTCGGTCTTAACAAACTCAAACATCATCAGGAGGCCACCACCACCACCAACTAGTGGGAAACAATGACATAGAAAGGATGACGCTAGATCTGAGTCAATCATGTAATGGGTTAGGCATGCAGAGGATCTTGTGGTGATGGAGGAGATGCTTGAATAAAAGATGGAGATGTTGATGGAGGGAACTCAACAGGTGGATTTGAACACCCTGGAGGATCTTTCACTGTAGGCATGCTTAGGTGCCCCACCAAAGTGGAGGATTGTGATAACGCATGTTGCAAGGGTTAGTTAGATTGTCCACAGAGCAAGTCCAACATCGTTAGGTGGTGGAGATGCAGAAGAGTACTTGACTGACCATGGATGCAATCAGGGCGAGCCACAACTAGATATTCCAACCCCATAGGTAGATTGAGTTGATATGTATCTAGTAGGGATAGTGCCCCTATTTTGTATCAACATGGATTATATTTTAAAAAACTTATGTACACAAATCCCCATCTATGTACTAATTTTTTTGGCTTGTATCTATTGTGTGTATTTAATGTATGAATGGCTTGGTAAAGAGCCTCGCTTGTATTTACATGAATCTAACACTCCTTAACATCTAATGTGATAAATTCCAATCTAAAATTTGATTTACCAAATGATCAATATAAACATTAGGATCCTAGGACCATGAATAAATGTGATATACTAAAATTGTCTGGAAATAAGTTGCATGTGAAAATACTTACCAAGGAGATGGGGGTTGCATAGAATAAACATTGTTCAATTGCAGAACTATGCGCTAAGAATATAGGTGAACACTCATGTGATGAACACGATTAGGGGCCATAACATAAACTAATAATCCAATCATTGCACTATATTATGCTTCATTGGTGGTTGCATTTTAAGTTTTAAACATGTGAAGTAAAAGAATGCATACAAATTCTTAAGCAACATACAAATTACTCAATGGCTCATACACATAGTACACATAATCTATTTACGATGGAAACCCTTAACCGAGAGAAAAACATTTTTCCTTGGTGTCGCACCTCTCAACTCTTCATTGTATTAATTTCACCATTCACAATACAATGTATTCACTATTTAGGTATTCCACAGCTTCCAAAACCCTAATCCGTTAACCCATATTAGATTACAACCCTAATCCCTTAATCTAAGATTAAATTAGAAAACCGCTAAAAATAGAAAAAAATGCCCCCCCAAAAATTTTGAGGTGTTGCCTCGAACCCCATGTACTTGAAAACCCTCTTTACAACTGTCCAATGCTCCTTCCTTAGCTTTAACATATATCTACTCAGAACTCCCACTGCATGGGAAATGTCTGCTCTAGTATAGACCATTGTATACATCGAACTGCCAACAACACTAGCATAGGGTACCTGTGACATGTCTTCTTCCTCTTCCTATATCTTGGGACACTGATCTATAGATAACTTAACACCTACATGAATAGGGACCTTGACCGGTTTACTTCCCTGCATATTAAATCTCTACAATATCGTCTCAACATATTTTCTTTGATTCAACGAAAGTTTCCTATTTGCATGATCTCTTTTAATCTCCATTCCCAGAATGGAGTTAGCAACATCGAGATTCTTCATGTCATGTCAAATTTGGAGGATAGTTGCGATTTCACCTCCTTGATAACATCCATGTTGTTTCCTACCAACAACATGTCATCGACATACAACACTACATAAATGAAGTGATTACCAACTTGCTTTGAATATATACAATGATCAATCTTGCTTCTCAAAAATCTCAGTCCAATGATGTATGTGTCAAATATTTGGTACCACATCCTAGGTGATTGCTTCAAACCATATAGTGACTTCTTTAGCTTACAGACCAACTCTTTCTTTCCCTTCACTGTGAAACCTTATGGTTGTTTCATGTAGATTTCTTCTTCAAGATCATTGTGTAGGAACACTGTCTTCACATCCACATGATCTACTTCAATATCAAAAGCCACAACAATAGAAAAAAATAATCTAATAGAAGTTAATTTAGCAACATGAGAAAATATTTCACCAAAATCAATTCCCTCTACTTGGGAATATCCCTTTGCTACTAAGCGAACTTTGTACTCCTCCACTTTACCTTCTACATTCAACTTCTTCTTAAACAACCATTTGCTACAAACATATTTTCTTCCAGCTGGAAACTCAACTAGATCCCAATCCTCATTCTTATCCATGGCATCCATCTCTTCAACCATGGCCTTCTTCCAGAGTTTACTATCCTTTAAATCCACAGTTTCCCTGACATTTCTGGGATCATAATCAATAATAAATAAAGAAAAATTATCACGAAAATTGGGTGGACTATAACTTTCTAGTTGTCTTCTTTCCCTCATTGATCTCCTCAATACTGGAGTATGAGGTTCTTCTTCCTCTGATTCATCTTCTTCTGTTGAGTTAGATTTTCCATCATCCAACTCAAACTCTATTTTCTCAGGTTCTTCTTTTTCTCTTGGTAGGAGTTCTTGTCTGGGAACATCTTTAACCTCTCTAAAAGCAACATCATGTCTACAAAAAAATTTAGTGTCAGGGTTCCAAAGTTTATAGCTTTTGATACCATCTTTATAACCAATAAATATACATTTTCATCTTTATTATCCATCTTACTCCTTTTTTCATTTGGAATATGTACATAAGAATTACACAAAAAAACTCTAAGATGATTCATAGAGGGTTTCTTACCATTCCATACCTCATATGGATTTTTTTCAATGAAGGCTGATGTGGGTGATCAATTTACCAAGTAACATGCAATATCTACCACCTCTGCCCATAATTCCTGTCCTAATCCTCCACCACCGAACACGCTCCTTTCCTTCTCCATCAATGTCCTGTTCATTCTTTCTGCAACTCCATTTTGGTGAGGTGTGTATGGGGTAATATTCTCCCTTAATATTCCACGCTTCTTACAGAATTCCTCAAGCTCATTTCCGCACAACTCTCCACCATTATTTGTCCTAAATACCTTTATTTTCTTCTCTCTTTGATTTTCTACCAGAGCCTTAAACTCTTTAAATTTATTAAAGACCTTAGATTTCTTTCTAAGAAAATAAATCTGTGTTCCTTGAGAAATCATCTATGAATAAAACATAATCCATAGATTTACCTAGTGATGGAACATACATAGGTCCAAACACATTATTGTGTATCAAATCTAAGATTCCCTTTGCTCTTGTAGCATTAGATGAGAATCTTAACCAATTTTGTTTACCATATATGCAATGTTTACAGAAATCAAAATCTAGTTTGCAATTAGACATGCCTTCAACCATACCTTTACCATGTAATGATTAAATGCCCTTCTCTCCGATATGTCCTAACCTTTGATGTCGTAACATGGTCTCTCTCCAGGGATAATATAGATAACATCTTCTTCATTTCTTTGCTCAAGAACAATAGAACTGTTACACCGATCATTATAAGTGCTTCCCAACAACTTGTACAGAGTTCCACACTGAACTCCCCTCATCAACACCATTTCTCCTCTTACCATCTTGCAAGTTCCCTTTCCCAATAAAGTATCTACACTTGCATCATCCATCTTACTTACAGATATTAGGCTCCTGGCTATATTTGGAATGTGTAGAACCCCAGGGAGAGTTCTAATCCTTCCATCTTTCAACAATAGCTTAACCCTTCCACGTCACATGATTTTGGCCGTCGATCCATCTCCTAGGAAGAGATCACCACCATTGTACTTTTCATATTCATAGAACCACTCCCCATGAGGAGTCATATGAAATGAAGCACCCAAGTTGATCAACCATACACCGCGATTTGCACGAGTATATGTAGATGCCAGGTAAACATGACCTCCTTATTTTGTGAAGGTTTTCGCCTCTGTGGAAGAGGCATAATCATATCCATTTCCTTTATCAACATTTTTAGACTTGCAATATTTCTTACAATGCCCAACTTTACCACATTTCCAACATTTCCTAAAATATTTTTCCTGGAGATTTAGATCTACCTTTAGATTTAGATCCCCCCCCGCAGAAGACTTATTTTTATTCCTATCTAGAGGATGACCTATTACAAATAAATCATATGTGCTCTAACTATCCGTTCTTTTTTGCCTCATCTCTTTCAATAACAAGGATGCAACTACATTCTCAAACTTCAATGTAGAGTTAGTGGTACTACCAATTGCTACAACAAGAGTATCCCAGGAGTCTAGAAAAGAACATAACATGGTAATACACTTATCTTCTTTTGTAATCTTAATATCAACAAAGACAAGTTGGCTTACCGGAGTTTTGAAGGCATTTAGATGCTTTGGAAAAAAATCTTCATCTTCCATCCTAACATGATACAACCTCTTTCAAAGAAACAACTTGTTTACCAGGGACTTTGACTGATACAAATTCCCTAACTTATCCCATAGTTCCTTAGCTGTAGATTCTCTCAAGACATTCAATAACATCGAATCTGCCTGGCAGATTCGAATCATACTCCTTGATTTTCTTTCCATATTCTCCCAAAACTGTTTTGACATCCTAGTAGGTTGTGTACCAAGATCCACAACGATCCATTGTTCTTTGTCTACAAGAAGGTCCTCTATATTGAGATTTCATAACTCAAAGCTTTGGTCATTAAATTTATCAATCTCGATTATAGAACTTCTCCCCATTATATTTCAACACATGAATCACCACTGTAAAGCTCCCACTGAACTCAGGTTTATCACAGATCCAAGATAAACTTGATCTATAAAAAAGGAGCCAAAGCCTTAGCAACAAAGGCGTCACCCTAAATCCAAAAATAAGCTCTGATACCATATGTAAGTTTTAAACTTGTGAAGTAAAACAATGCATATAGATTCTTAAGAAAAACATAAATTGATCAATGGCTCATACACACAGTACACATAGATTTACACTAGAAACCCTTAACTAGGAGAAAACCATCATTCCTTGGTGCTACACCTCTCAACTCTTCATTGTAATAATTTCACCATTTACAATACAATATATACAATATTTTAGGTATTCTGTAACTTTCTAAACTCTAATCCATTAACCCATATTAGATTACAACCCTAATCCCTTGATCCGATCTTAAATTAGAAAACTACCAAAAAGAGCGAGAACCGCCCAAAATAAATTTCGAGGCACTATCCTTAACCATGTCGGCTTAGGGCGTTGCCATTTGTTGAGAAGGATTCACCTAGTAGGGGGGCCAAGGACTGGACCCCCTACGACCCCCACAAGTGCACTCGACGTAGGCGTACACCACTAGTGGTGGAGGGGATCGTCAAAATCCAACACATCTCCCCCCACATGCAAAGAATATAACACATACCCAACATGCATGGCCATTGTAAACTCCACTAGAAAGAAGAAACTCATGAGTAGGTGAGTACAAGGCCCACACAAAAAAGATAGCTTTTGTATCCAATGGATGGCCCCATTAAGAAATCCTATATGGCAGGGAGTGGATGTCTACATTTAAAAAACAAGACTAAAATATGATAATTAGATACAAACTAGGCAGAAGTATACACTTCAATGAACCTTGAAATATTTACTTCTTGATGTAGTTCCTCATCAAGAATTGATGGACTTCATAAGATGTGTTCATGTAGGAATATAATTTCTTTAAATAAATATTATTGGCATGATCCATAAGAATATTCTCTACATGGTCAACTAGCTCATATGACCCCTTCAAACAAAATTCCACAACATAGTGACCATGATAAAAAGGTTTAAATTTTCAAGGATCTATATTTTCTTTAGCTGAATTGATGAACATTCCAAGATGTTTTCATGTAAGAATATAATTTCCTTAAATAAAAATAATTTACATGATCCATAAGAATATTCTCTACTTGGTCAACTATCTCGTATGCTCTCTTCTTCAAATAACATTCCACAACATAGGGGCCATGCTAAAAGGTTTAAATTTTCGAAGATCATGATTTTCTTTAGCTTTGTTGTAAACAAACGAGGTCATGCCAATTGGGTCAAGCCTGGGTGGTTGAGAGGAGTGTTATCCTCCCCACCTAGGTTCAATTCCCACAAAGTGACATGCTGAGTTCGTGTAATGACTTTGAGCCCTATTGTTGAATTTGCCTTGTGCCCTGAAGAATCTTTGGTTTGCCTTGGGTACCATCCTCAAAATAAGGGGAAGTGCTTGTGGTTTTCCCCAAGATGTATTACTTGGAAAAAAATCAAACGAAKTCATCATCTCAAAAATGTTTGACACAACGATCATGATCCCTAAGTAGCCCATGTTCCCTAAGTAGAAGGAAGCCTTCTCCCTCATAATTTAATGKTTGAAGAGTTCCTTTGAGGTGAATGGACATGAAAAATACCAATTGAGGTGTAGAGATAGGGATGATCCAAACCACCATGAGATGCAATATCCCAACCCAGAGTTAAGAGGGAAGATGAAAACTAGAAAATAAAAGAATGCCATGAACAAAAACTACAACACCWCCTTAACAAGGAGAATGATAGATAGAGGAAACTAATGGAGATCCAAGAGAGAAGAGAAATCCAAATGAGGGGGATACATATATATACACTCTAGCCATTATGGAGCAATGCTAACATGGTTTATAAATCTAGAGCATGGGATCTTTTTTGCAATGGTATATCCATGGGTGTTAACACTCTTGTTTCTCCAACCATGCACCACTTGTAAGTTAAAAATTAGAAGGATTTCTATTAAAAGAATTAATTTGCAAGTACCATACAAAGGCTTTGAAGCATCTTCCACTAAGTTTTTCCAATCACTTCCAAGCCTATAATTGTTTTCATTCTCAAAAGGTGTGTCATCCTCCACACAACTTTTTCTTATTCCTTCCCAATTTTGAAAACCCTCATTCAACATTCTATTGATGTCAATCCCTTTATCTATATTCAATGGATCTTCATTTATGTTTGGCACCTCTTCATCTATGTTTTGTACCCGTGCCTCTTTMTTTTTGTTTGGTACCTCTTTGTCTCTCATACCATGCGTTCTATGCCAACCAGATAATCATATTGAGGTCAAGGGCTTACACCACTATGCCCATGTCTTACCATATGATCATAAATATCTTCTCTTGTTTTMTTCTTTMAATTGTTACAAACACTACATGAACAATAATATCTTTCAACTCCCCTCTTATCTTCTTTTACCTCATCAAATACATTGTATTGTCCAGTTATAATTTTTAAATTGACTCATGCATTTAATTATGAATCTAGTATTTTAATTAACAAAGTTTAATAGTTTAACTTAAATCAAAATCAAAGGTAATCAGTTAGAACCCCCCCAAATGAACCCTTTGAATCTATTTCCAAGAAGTTCCACCCACTCAACATTTTACACAGACTATCACATAAATCAAAACTGTTACCCATCGTTTCTTGTGTCAAAACTAGATCAAGATTGTGAACCAACAACAATCATTTGAGGGACAATTTTTTTTCCCACTACCCCAGGCCTCTGATGTTTAATGAATAATTTTAATCAGGTCACAAATGATGGAGTTGTATTGGCTCTAAGTACCCTAGGTAGTAATGATTGTTTTCCTTTTTCACCTTCTAAATTGCTTTTCTTGAGCCTTTTTCAAAGCTGACGGTCTGCCAATAGGAAGTGGTGGATGTCCTAGATCCAAGTAAAAAACTAGACCCCTCAATAGAGCATAGTTTATGACAACTTTTATCCTTCTCGATCTAAGGTCATATGGCCCTCCTCCCCCTCTCACTGATGCTCGAGTTAGATAGTGAGATTGTATCTTCTGTAGATGGTTTTTTCTCCCTCAAATTTATGGTACTTTCCCCAAAAGTGGTAGGGACCTTCTCAATAACAAAGTCTCCACCTAAATTTTGAGATACATTATTATCAAGACTATCCAAATCCTTTGTAATTCTCACCACGCTAGTGATGGAAGGGTAAATCAAATTTCCATCTAGAACAAAGATGTTAAATTTTCAATAACCCAACACCCAATAATTTATTTCATAACAAATACCTTGTTGTAATAAACTTATTACTGCATATTTACTGAATAAAAAACACTACTGAGTTTTAACAATTTAAATAAATAAATCAATTGAAGCATAAACAAAAAACCAATCCATGCACACAAATAATTTTTGGGTGAACACCCCTGAAAAAAACCCAAGGGAAAACCAGTATCGTGATGATTTTATTATGATAAAAAAAAGGCTCCCATCCTAGAGAAATGGACCCTTTGAGGAAAAGTACAAAACAAAAAATAATTGATCACACATCAATATCTGTCCTTCGATCTTGTTGGCCGCTACTGCTTTGCTGTCCCTTGCTCCCTTCCTCGAACCCTGCTCCTGCACACTTGGATGAAATTCCTTCTCCACCCGATACAATGAGATCTCACTATCTCACTCTATGTGTGTCTCCTCCTCTCACCTTAGTTTCCTTTTATAATGTTGAGTTTACACTAAATACAAAACTCTAGACCTCCAAAGTGATCAATGGTTGAGATTAGATCTCACCAACACTTGAGATCAATGGATACGATTTAATTTAATTCACTAATGCCAAAAAATTAAGTATTCCGTTAAATTAAACTCAATTAATTATAAAAAGGTATATTTTTTTTTCATGTGGATCAGGGCACCAGATATCAGTGCTCTCTATGTCCTCAAAAAATTCCCCCGAAATCCGCGAGAGAATATAGGGAGGCCGAGTATTTTGAAAATATTGGGGGCTAAAAAACAAGAGAATATTATAGACCCATTTAAGGGCACAACATGTCACTAACAATCATTCCTCCCAACCATCCAAGCTACATCCAATGGACATTCACTTTAATAATTACTTTAATAAATACTTTAATAAAGTGAATTGCCTAAGTATTGAGAGGTGTTAATGACAACTTCTACATGCTAGACATAGAACCAATGTGGAAATCCCTATTAGATGCTACAAACATCAACACTCCATCTTAGCAAGGAAGGTACTTCTCTAAGAGCCACCTGGAACTGGTTCTCCCTCCGACCCTAGCACAATTTCACACACATCATCCTGTACTAAGGCATATTACTAATCTTGTTGGACTATTGCCTCCTCAATGACATAACATATAAGTTCCATCAAGTTTGAAAAATTCATCGAAGGACTATTCTCCCTCAATTTTCTCCTAGGAGCCTCAACTTGCTCCTGAGCATCCATCAATGTCA
>JASDQU010689204.1:2990-31253 GCA_032191745.1 Picea mariana
ACTCTTTGACATATCCCAAGCTTATGTTATTAATTCCATTCTTCTCTTTATATTATTTTCCACATAGCCTCGGGCTGATGTGAGAATTCTTGCTAATCCTTTTAACTTTTCCCTAGGTGTGGTAGGCCTGATCTTTGCTAAAGGACTAGCCAACAATGGAAGGGGCATTAGAGCTCCCTCCAATTCTTTGATTCACTCCTTTAACCTAACATTCTCCACTTCAAGGTTGTCAATAGAGTTTTCTAGAGCATTTCCAGTTGCTCGGTGTATCTGGGAGATCTGGGAAGGCCACATATTTCATAGGTTAATATTTGAACGAGATTTTTCGTTCTTATTCTGTACATCTCTCTTTTCAATAACGATTTTTTTGGATTCGTTTTAAAAAACAACACTCTTAAATGAAAAAGACTCTTCTTCGTTGAAGGTCTCGGTCCCAATTATTTCCATCTGAGGGTTTTGGGTAGCAATGCTCTCTAGCTAGTCCTCGTCAAGGAACATTTTCTCAATGTAAATTTCTAGTTCCATATCTTCGAGGGAGAGATCATGGATATCACTTTCTCCCCTCAGTCCCTCCTCTTCTTGCACAATTTTTTTTTTTGTTTCTTGGTTGCAAGAAGTTTATGAGAAATTTCAATTTTGCTGGAGGGAGGGTTCTTATCTCCTCCTCCGCTTGAAGAAATGTGTGTGACTTTCTTAGTTGGGTAGGCCGTTGGAGCGTTGTTTTGAGATGATGTAGTCTTGGGTGTGGCAGTCGAGTATTGGGAACTTTTCTCACCCATAACTTTTCATTTCTGCTTGTATGAATCAATGGTGTTGAGTATTTTCTCTAAGTCGTCGATGTCACGAGCAGGACTGCCTGAGGAATTATCTTCCTCTTCATTCAGGATAGTGTTATTGAAATAATTACTAAAGCCGACAACCAATAGGTGTTCTACAAAAATATCATTAGGGTCAAACCATTTTACTTTTTCATCATATTTCAATTTGAGGCTATGGAAGTGGCCAACAAATTCATCAATCTTGTTCATATTCCTTAATATAATACCCCCGACTTTCTAAGGTAGAAGCATGAATTGATTTTTCCTCTTTTCATGGAAAAAATCCAACCAGTGGGTGTACTTCCTTGCTATCTCAACAACAAACATTGTATCAGTCTAGATATGTGACATGGAAGGAAGGAAGGAAGGATTTTCTTTGGATCCAAAAATACTTATCACATTATAGTTCTCCATTTGTTCTAATGTCCCCTTCCTATCTAGGAACTTTCTCGCCTGGTCAGACATCTGAGGAAAATCCTTTCCAAATATCAACCCTTTAAAAACTGAGACAAAATCATTAAATACTTCATAAAAATGTTGGGAGGCCTTGTGTCTCCATAATGTCTGGTACCAGAAGGTTACTAGGTCAAATTTGCAGTTTACCTTCTTACACAAAGATAATCTGGGGAATGGACAGTAATACGTTATCGAAAAAATTAAATAAGATGACATAAATAGTTTCTTGTTCCTTTTGTATTTCGATAATTGGGAAGAGATTTCAATGGAAATTAACTTTCCCCAATCGAAGATGGATTTTTCCTTCACCATAAAATATAAAATATATAGAATCATCCGAGAGATGCTGGCTGCACTTTATTGTCCCGTTATCCTCATGAAAATCCATGCAATTTCTCGGAAAGGGTTTTTGAATGCACTAACTTGTAATCTCGTGATGTCCCCAGGGACGACCGTTGGGTCCTCTAAGAATTATGGTAAGAGGTTCAATCCATTATCATGCTTCTTTAATAACTCCCTACAATCCTTGCCCTTGAAAGTAAGTGTTGGCTCAGGAAGTCTTAACATCTTTCGAAATACTTGAGGAGATAGGGAGACTTAGGAATGGTCTTGCAACTAGATAATCTGCTGGTTTGGAATATAATTTTTGACACACCAGGTGACCAACTCCTTATAGTAAAAAAATTTGGGGCCACAACCTACTCACGAAATTCCAAACGTCTAGATAACTTATTTCTAGGCAGAAGGGGATGAGTAGTAGTAATAATCTTTGGACCACTGAAAACTCTGGTCCTCGTGCCCCAAAATATTCAATGTATCTCCACAAAAATGTTTTCGAGCTGCAGCCATAAGGTGATGAGAACGTTCCTTTTCTCCTGATAGTATTTGAAATGGATGATGGAGGATGATAATATAATCTATGGTAAATCTTGGCTTAGTGCATTTTAATAGGAGATGTCCTCGACCTTTTTGGTTATTATTAACAAGTTTTTTGAATATGTGTGGTGATTTGTCACTAATAAAAGAATGATTAATGTGCATTGGGAAGGGCATGAAGGTGGCGAGGATGGATGGGAGTGAAAAATTATTTGAAACTTTTGTGAACCCAGGAGTCTGGGAACCGCCAAATCTGTGACAATAGGAGGTGAAGAATTGACTAAGTATGGAAAGGTGAGGCATAATTCCTTAAAAAAACTAAAAAAAACAACAATTTTTCTGAATTTGAAGATCCATGAAAAAAAATTAAGAGTCCATAATATTCACTTTTGCCAATTTGATAATAGGGAGGTTGATTTGGTAGATCGAACTATCGGTTAGTTCAGGCGATTGGGGGGCATGTGAGAAAAGATAATTCTTTGATGAATATTTGTTTGTATTGCAACCTGTGACAGTAATTGTGTCCTGATAGTATTTAAAATGAACGCTGGAGGATGATAATATAATCTCCCATAAATCTTGTTTTAATGCGTTTTAATGGGAGATGTCCTCAAGCTTTTCGCTTATTAATGCCAATCTTTTTGAACATGTGTGGTGATTTGTCAATAATAAAATCATAATTAATGTGCATTGGGAAGGGTGTGTAGGTGGCGGGGATGGATGGGAGCGATAAATTCTTTGAAACTTTTGTGAACCTAGGAGTGCGCAAACCTGCAAATCTATGACAACAAGAGGTGAAGAATCGACTAGGTATGGAAAGGTGGGCCGGTTAGACAGACTCATCCTAGGTAAAGTGAGGCTTGTGAGTTCGAGGAATCTGGGGTCAAATTGTATATCACAAAATATTTGGGTGCAAGATGTATATGACTAAACACGGGGCATGAGAGTTCAATAGCGCCAACCCGAGAACCTGCTATCATAAAATTGGATAAGTATGGAAATGAATGACGGTCGATCAGACTCATGATGTGAGGATATAGATGCAGATGAAGATCCGTCAGACTGCCACCCCAGGAACATGCAATCATAGAAATGAGACTAAGTGTAGAACTAGAAAGGGATAATAGAGGGGAAGAAGAAAAGAAAAAAATGGGTAAGTATAGAAGAGGGAAATGAAAGGGAGAAAATAACTTTATCTCTCACACAACAACACTCAGTTTGATAATTATCAAGCGATAGAAACACTTTAACTATGGGAAAAACATTATGAGCTATGGAATATACTTGGAGCTCGACAAACTCATGTTCAATTTCAAAGAGAATTTTTTTATGTTTATTTCAATATTATTCATATTATTTTATTTTAATAGTATTTTTTGTGGCCCAAATGTAAACCATGTTCCAATTTGAAGGGTGTTTTTGGCTCGCAAATTTTGCTCAAACCCATAAGCAATAGAAAAAATATATGACTTTAACATTTTTATATGCAAGCATATTCTCAAATATGACAAGATGTAATATATGCTAAATATTAAAGAGGGAAATTATGTCAATACCTTTGTAGATAACAATGGGCTAGCATAATGTTTCATTATTACTGTGATAATGCCTTTAAAAAACTAAAATAACCAACAATTTTTGCCAATTCAAGATCCACAGAATTTTTTTTTTAGATCCCATAATATTCTCCCATTAATGCATTTTAATGGGAGATGTCCTCGAGCTTTTCACTTATTGAGGCCAATCTTTTTGAACCTGTGTGGTGAGTTGTCACTAGTAAAATCATAATTAATGTGCATTGGGAAGGGTGTGAATTTGGCGGGGATGGAGGGGAGCGAAAAATGATTTGAAACTTTTATGAACCTGATAGTCCATCAACCGGAGAAAATTTGAAGAATCAACTAAGTATGGAAAGGCAGGTTGGTCAGACAGAATCATCCTAGATAGAGTGAGGCTTGCAAGTTTGAGGACTCCGGGGTCGAATTGTAGATCATAGAACTTTTGGGTGCAAGATGTATATCATGAAACATGGGGCATAAGAGTTCGATAGTGCCAAACCGAGAACCCGTGGTCATAAAATTTGCTAAGTATGGAAAGGAATGATGGTCAGTAGGACTCATGATGTGAAGATATAGGTGAAGATGAGGATCTATCAGTCTACCACCCCAGGAACCCGCGATCATAGAAATGCGACTAAGTATAGAACCAAAAATTGATAATAGAGGGGAAGAAGAAAAGGGAAAAACGGGTAAGTATAGAAGAGGGAAAAGAAAGGGAGAAAAGAACTTTATCCGTCAGACAACAACACTTAGTCTGATAATTATCAAGTGATAGAAACACATTAATTACGAGAAAAAAATTATCATCTATGAAATATACTTGCAGCTTGACAAAATCTGGTTCAAGTTTAAAGAGATTTTGTTTATATTTATTTCAAGATTATTCATATTATTTTATTTTAATAGTATTTTTTGTGGCCCAACTGTAAACCATGTTAAAATTTGAAGGGTGTTTTTGGCTCGCAATATTTGGTCAAACTCATAAGCAATACACAAAATATATGACTTAACATTCTTTAAGATCATAGAAAAAGCGCTAAGATCCTAAATCTATTATCCACTCATAGTCCAAAAATCAGGCCCATGAGAAATTTTAACTACAACAACAAAGCACATGATCAAAAGTTTGGTAAACACAATAGAAGCAAAAATCAGCAAGGAGTGGGCATTGTATCCCTTCTATAACCAAACTCCCAAATGGGCACCAAAACATTTGTTGGTTGCTATATTAGTATGAACCAAGATCAGTATGAACATTTTCTTCTAATATTACTATGAACCAAGATCATGTTGACCTGACAATGTTCTAACATTACTAGTTCTAGAAAAAACTGTCAACGTGTAACTTAATGGACTTTAACAATGCAAAATTTGCAGTGTTATTGAAAATGCCTAATGGCTTTGTTCAGAAGAGCAAGCCATTTTGACATCTCAAATGATGGATCTGGTTTATTTACAATTGGGATACTTTGTACAAGGTTTTTCCTCATGCTTTTCATTCCTGGACTCAACAATCTTATGTGTGGCCAGTTCACTTTGCCATGGTAGTGGAAAAAATTATTCATATCTTGATTGGGTAACATGGATATGAACAGATCACACTGTTTCATTTCTTTTCAATGCATGATATGCAATTTGTTGTTTTTAGGTTCAACATATATTCATTATGGCATTGTCCTCATCCAGGGTAAATTTGCTATGGACGTGGAAGTCATGTAGCATGTAGATAGTATTTTCCTTTTTCTGTAGGTATATTTCATATGGAAATTATGTCAACCCAGGAAGCACATCTTGTAATACGGGTTGTCTAACTGTAGAGTGTACAATTGTGTTTCTGAGGGTTTAGATGACATTGTTGATGCAATGACTATATATGTAAGGGAATTTTGCAGCACATCGTAGACAATCAATTGTGCCATCATTTATGAACGTAGAGGTCAGGAGAATTGCAACTAGCACATACAAGCTCTGATGGGGTTGAGTAGAAATTTCCTGTAACCAAAACACCCTCAACTTGCCCAAATGAACATAGTAGTTAATATATTGAACAATATAATATATATGTGCACAACAAAAAAAAACTGCACAAAGCTAATGAAGGCATTTTTTGTGTGTGCGTAAATCATTGTTGGAGGTGTATATGTATACGCACAACAATTGTGGAGCTAGTTATTTTCTTGAGATCTTGTACTACGTGTTTTCACAAATTTGTTACAAATGTTGATTGGGTTGTGTGAAAGATCCTTTCTTTAACATCTCTTTTCTTCGTTATATTTTTGAACAATATAATTGGAAATTTCCCTTTATGCAATTGTTGTTCCATTGAGGAAAATAAATTTGCATAGTTGTCAGACAATTTTAGCTGCACCATGGAATAGTTTAATAGTTATATAAGATGTCTGACATATATGAGCATGTCAAAGCAAGGGGAAAAAGAAAAGGTATGGAAAATAGTACCATTGCCTTGTCGTTGTCCGAGTTTCCATCTTTTATATGGAGAAAATGTTGTGAGCCAATGCTTCTTGCAAATGTGACAGATGCACCAATGGTTCCAATTGGGTAAATGTCATTGTTCTTTGCAAATTGGTTGATTGTTGTGTCCGGTATGAAATGATATTCTGAGCAAACCGCAAGAACTTTTTCGACAACACTTGTTTCATTGAGAAATATAATTCAATCACAATCACCACGACCATATATGGTTTTCGGTAATATATTGAAATTTGTAATGGATATCTCATTACCTGGTAAGATATTCTCTACATGTTTTTGGACAAGTTATGTAGGGACAGTCAGTGTAACTATCATCATGGCTTCGTTATCTTTCATGTCTGCATGCATAATACATCTACTTTTGTTTTCCTTGTCTAAGTAGCTGCTATACACGACCATTATGTCTCTGATGAACAGTTGTCCAGTTCGACGGCTATTCAAGCCTTCTATTGATAGTATATTGGGTGGTATAGGTTTAGACCTAGTGACATTTGTTTTGAACATGAAAAGTAATGTGAATGACAGTTGCTGTTTTTTTTTTTTTTTTCATCAGTGTACAAGTAGATGCATGATTTGGATAAAGTATGCAAGTTAGAGTTTTGTAACCATACCTCTTAGTCTCTAGACCTTGCACTATGTTTGGTGTTTCACTTGTACTTGCTGATAGTTCTTGTGAACTAAAAAACATGTTTTGTAAATGACATAAATATATTTACCATGGCATAGTAGAATAAATAACTAAGCATATTTGTGTCCGAAACATAGAAACAAGATAATCTATGAATCTTTACCTTTGGCCTTGTCATTGGGTTGATGTCAGTGATGATTGACTACTCGTGTCTATATCACCTATCCAATTTTTTTTTATGAAAACATGTGTACATCGAACATGACAAAAAATAAATATGCATATGCATTGTACATTGGTCATAGTTGATATGGATGTACATTAATGACATGCATTGTGTTTGATCTAGTACTACTGTTGGTATAGCTTTCATAGGATTGTACTTCAGCCTCCTCAGTTGTGGCACATAAGGCCTCATCCTCTTGTTCAACTAGTCTGTTTTTTTTTTCAATGTAGCAATGCAGTGAATACAATGGACATGAAGTCAAGATACTATGTAGGAAGACATGTAAAAAAAGATGGAATACAATTTTATTTATTTCAATGTAGCAGCACAGAAAATAAAATTGGCATGAAGATAAGTTAGTATATAGGAAGATATGTAGTATCCACAAAAAACAAAATGAGTTGCAAATTAGTAGAATAAAGATACACAAAATAAATGAAATACAAAGCAATGGAATATGGAATATGGAATATGGGTAGAAGTATGCACCTTTGTATGTCTTCTTCTACATTTTTGGTTAAGAGTTCTTTGTCTTGTCCAATTTTTGTTTGTTTCGATGAAGGAAAGTACAAAACACATTGAACATGAATGTAAGTTGGTATGTAAGGAAAAACAAGGAATATATACATATAGTAAAGTAGAATCAAAGGAATAGAGTAACAGATAGTGTTAGAAGCATGTACCTTTGTTTTTCTTGATCCATGTCTATGTCTATATAGAATTTTTTTTCTATCGAAAATCTATTACAAACCAGGAAAAACTAAGAAGTTGGATGATTCTAGCTGAATAATTTGGTTTTGTGCAACAAGTTAGACAAATATGCTTTGAGACATAGAAATATGATTTTGTAATATGCTTGATGTATATTTCATAATTCAAGTACAATACTAATTGTATCGTTATCATACCAGTATGTGTCAAAGATAAAGAGGGTGTATTGTGAAATGGGCACATTTGACCATACATGGTCAATACATGCACTTTGTACATGGTTTATCTTATCCAAAAGAAATCGGAGATTGTAATTGCACATGTAGTTTTCCAATTCTTTTGTTTTGGAATTATTTTGTAAGATGTCAATATTGAAGTCTCCTAGAATGATAATTGTTTCGTTCAGATGTAAATGGTGTAATGCATTTGAAAGAACATTTAGTATGTTGGGCAATGTTGCATGCAAAGAGGCATAGAGATTCAATATTTCAATTTCTGATTCATGGAAGATTAATTTTTCTAGCACCATCTCAACATTGTTTTCTTTGAAATGCATATGCTCCAAAATTGTTACATGTGTTTTCACTAGTATCATCACTCCATGTGTAATGTAACTTGATATGCAATTGTGATTTGGAAATTGCTTGTTTTGCATGCATAATGTCATGTATGTTTCCTGCAAGCACAAAATATCAGATTGCATTGTGTCAATTCATTGAGTATATCATCCATATGTGCATGTAGGCTGCGTGTGTTAAGCGAGAGAATTGATACATATGATTTTGTTTGTATGGATTGGTAATCATATTGTAGATGCCATTTTACACTCGTCCTAAGGCATTGCATCTCAATATAAACTTTATGTTTGAACTTGAAGTTATATTTTGTAAGAGCACTTAGAAAACACAAGGACTCTATACTTCGGACGTGGGACAACATTGTGTATACAAGTTCATGTATTTGAATTCCAGAAGGGTCGAGCATAACACTGTCAAGTGTTATCCCTTGTGATCTGTGGACTGTACATGCACATGGAAGTTTAATTGGAAACCATTTTCAAATCTTTAGTTGACCTATCTTTGCCGATGTCGATATTGGTTTTGATATTCATAAGATAGGTGTCCAATCGCGTGCAGTGTTTGAATTATATAGATAAGCTAACTTGTTTTCTTGTCGGTGCCCAATATGAGGCTCATGGAACTTAATCCATAGGACATCAAATTTTTATGTTTTGGTATAAGATTTGAGTATTCCATATGCACCATTAACCAAGCCATCCTGTGAATCATAGTTGCAAGCATATATTTCAACTAACATGTCTAATTTCAGGACAAGTTGCAAAGGCAAAGTGGTTCTATGTTGATGACATGGTACATTGTCATGGTTGTCTTCTCCAAGGTCAATTGAATTGATGATGATATCATCACCAGACATGAGCTATAGCATGTACTTGTTATGCATTGCAACAACCCTATTCACGTAGAACAGGTAAGGGAAGGTTGGGTCTGTTGGTGCAGGTTGCATGCACCTTGAATTGATATATGTTAAGTCATCAAATGTTTGGTTGTTTGTACACATTCTATTCATAATTGCAATAAATGTTTCATCTATCTGGCACATTGTAGTATGTAATTCAAAGCATTTTATATTGTCTTTCCATAAGTCATCTGTCACTGTTTTCATATTGACCTTAGGTTGTTCAAATATAAGAGAATATTGGATGGGTTGTGCTTGGTAAAGATCCCCACAGAATATCATGTCAATGTCCCCAAAGTATTTGGTGTGCACATGTTTTATGTTTCTCAGTCGATTGTCAATGGAATATTAAAAGCGACTTCCAATCAAAGATGCCTCATATATGAAGACAAGTTGTAGTTCGTCATAAATATTAGAAAAGGTATCTAATATTTCCTTGCTGAGTGGAAGAAAACAAGACTTGTTAACAAACATTAAAAATGCATAGTGGATTGTTATTCCACCTGCATTATAAGAAATTTTTCCTGTGTATGCAACTATTAGTCCCTTTGGTTTCATAGGGTTAGTTGAATGGTTTGAATCATAGATTTGTATAAGCATTTGGAATAGTGCTTTCACTGTGAATGTTTTTCTTGTTACTGCTCGACCTGTAAGGAACAAGTGCAGATGAGTGTGCATGTCTAAGCATTTTTTAATTGCAATGTCCTTTAGGATTGTTGGCTGCTCTCGATTCAATAGTCATATAACTTTGTAGTATTCATTATCTTAAATAAAGAAATGATGTTTTGTGACTTGAAAGACAAGATTGATACGTTTTTCAATGGCATCTACTCGAGGACAAGGCAAATATGCTTGCAAGTCATAGGACTAGGACTCACCGAGAGTTCTAGTTGTTTTATTGTTTGTCAACGTCTCATCAACATTGTGAGGTTTTTCTAGTTCATGAATTGCACTTTCCAAATCACCCCCGGTTGGATTAACATTGTATGTAAATCTAGATTCATTGGTTTGTACTGTAGTATCATAAGCAATATATGCAGTTTCCCATGTAGGGAAGTTGTATTTTAATTTGTTTTCATTTTGATAAAATGGAACGTACAACAATAGTTTTTCTCTACAATAGTTTTCATAGTCAGTGTGTTTGTTGTATTTGAAAAACCATATTACATTTGTTTTTTTTCTTTTTGATATAGGTGTACCATTTTTTTTGTAATGCGATATGAACTCTTCTAAGCAGATATTCTTAGTAGGGGATGGACACTAGAGGTAATAATCAATGATAGAGAGACATATCATGTCCTCTGAATTATCAGGCTCTTGTTATAGCAAAGAAAATGGTTTAAGAATAAATGTTTGTTTCTCAAGTGGAAATGTGTTTATGAAGACACATTTCCTTGAACTACAGTTCAAAGGCAGGGAAAGTGGAATGTGGACTGCTTGTCAAGCAGAAATTTGTTGAATATTAAGTAATGTATTCTGTAATATCCCCAAGAGCAAGCCCTGTTGTAATCATGTTTATGAATTGTAAATCATGTTTTATAGGCTGGTGAGCCAAGTTAATATAATATGGTAAGGCTTATGAGTTTATTAGTCCAGAGAGCCTAAGTGCTAAGGCCGAGAGCTTGTATCTGTATATGTAATTATGCAGAACATTAATAAAAATATAAACACCATTGCGTGCAGACTGACCACGATGAATGAGTGATGGGGGAATAAGCTTCCATAATGTGGGTAAGGGATTAGGGGCTGGAAGGATGGAAAGAGAGGCTAAGTATTGAGCCTAGGGGCTTAAGTCCTTGGAAATAATATTTTAATATTATTCCAAAATCCATGTGAAATACATGTTTTGTCCTAAGTTCCTAGAGAGGAACGCATGATGATGGAGTGCATCTAGCTTCATGGGTGACATGTGTTGATCCAGGCACATGCGGTTAAAAATTGCAGAAGTCAACCATGGAGGGGGTCGCTCCCCATTCCATCATCCTTTGCATCTGATTTCGGATACCCTCACGCAACTCTGAGAACCAGAAAACCGAGACGTCTTCCCGAAGACTAAAACATCATCCGTCTGATTCTATTATTGGTATGCGTCTGTCCTTGACATACCTATGCACCGTTGAGAGGACTGGTCAGGAGGGGAAAGTCGACTTGTGAGTTCAAGAACCTAGTCTATCTGCCATTGTAGAGCTGAATCTGTACTTGATCTATCTGTAGGTTGCTTCTTTTTGTTTCCCTGAGTGGGGTTGTGTTGTGGTTATCCTCACCGTGCGGGAATTAAGTTGGAAGGGGATGAAGAACTGGGTTGTAAGGCCATTAGTTGAAGAGGCAATATGTCAGGTCTATGAGAAGCTATTTCCAGGTCAAGGAGTCGGCTAGGAAGTGGTATTCTTCCATAGAGAGTCTAGCACCAGCTACGGAGCTCTAAGACTTCCTGATCCATCCTGTTGCCGAGACCCATAGAAGGAGGTGAAGCACTGATGGACTGTGCTTGTGAAGGTGTATACTCCTGAGTGGAACAGACATGTGGGGAATGAGAGTCCATGAGTAGTGGGCGTAAGAAGGCATCCTGGGAAGAATCCTTTTAGTTATTTTGTGTAGTTTTCCCTGTAACCTCAGCTTAGACTAGGATTCCTTGCCTTGAGTAGAGCTTAGTCCCAGCTCGGGGGTGACCCACTTCTAAGCGTGATGAGAAGCGTGGTCTAAGGCTAGGAGGTTCATGGAAGGCTTGCACGTGGTTGGTGGAATTATGCAAGTAATAAAATATAAGTGTTAATTTGTACTTAATTTATAAGTATATGCATGTCTGTGATTCTTGCAGTATTATCATGTATTTCACTGTAATCATGAATTACTATTAATCCCATTAAATCTTCATGTTAGTCGTAATTTTGTGATTACTCTGTTTGGTTTAGTTAAATGTGTGTAATATGACTTAATTCATGTTATATAGATAAGTATGGGAATGTTTTTTTCACACAGTAACATTTTCCCGATCATGGGGTTGACGGTCGGGGATGTTACAGTATGGTATCAGAGCTTGGTTTACAACACTAAAGATGAATGGGCTGGATAAGTGGTCATTGGACCCGAAGTTCAGGTGGGAATTGTGTTTGGAAGAACCAATATTTGGACCTTTGAATGTTCCTGAGTGCCAAGGAGTCACTTGGTTGTGTTACAAAGCTTAGGAGGCGTAGCGGTATTATAGAACCCGCAGGCGGTGTGGTATATGGCCATAGGGAAAGAGAGAGCTCAACGCATGAGGTGTTGGAGCCGTTGGAATTGATCGGTAGGAAAGGAGATTCCTTACGACTGTTAGATATGGAGAAGGTGTCGAAAGGATATATGAGAAGCCTTTCGGGAGTTCGGCTGTCGGGAAAAAGTGGGGAGTGCTGAGACATAGAAACCTGAAAACTTGAAAAGATCTACGTCGTAGATCTGGGAGGAGGGATCCACTGTTAGATCTTGTGGAGTCGCGCTTGATTTATTCGCATGAACCTTTCAAATTTTGCAAAGTTGGGAGATGGGAAGTGAGGAGAGGTGAACACCTCCGAAACCCGAAACCCCGAAATCCCAAAATGATCTACATCATAGATCATAGGAGAGGATCTTGGCCATTGGATCAAGTAGATGAATAGACTGTAATTACAAAATTTTGGCAAATGGAAGTTCAAAATGTGTGGATGCACGAACTCCCGATGCCCGAAACTCTGAAACGAAAAGTGAAAGTGGTGGGACCCTATGATGTCACCGGAAGCGATGTGGACCTTCTTAAGGACACAATGTGTCACTACCTTGGTTGGAGAAAGCTGTGCTGTGGGCCCAGTGGGAGAGAGGTTGGAAGTTTAGAAGTCAGTAGTTGGAGAGGGAAGTGAGTGCGAGAACCTCCAGGACCAAAACCCTGAAACCCGAAACCCCAAAGCCCCGAAATTTTGAAACCCGAAGTTTTGTTTGGAGAGCCTTGTAGCACCTAGCAGCTTATCATTTGATCATGGCCCGTGGACGCATGGGTTGGGGACTAAGAAAATGGGGGATATCACCTGGAAATTGCAGAGCCAAACAGAGCTCAGAAAATTCGTGGAATTGAAACATTTTCTTATTTGTGTTGGTTTATGAACGTTGTAGTTTTATTAAGGGTTTAAGGCCTGACAAACATCGGTTGACTGCACATTCTATGTGCAGAGTTCAATGAGTGTCAGGATAGCCGCAAATCAACGTCAATTATAGAAATGGAAGAGGTGCGGATTTCCTCCAATTCAAAGAACAAAAGAGAAGGAAGGGATGTCAACTTGGGAGTCGAAGGATCAAACTCCAATGGGCACAGAAGAGAATTGGATAAGGAAGGGCATATGATGAAAATCATTGAAGGATTGCAGAAATATGCCCAGGCTCGCCGAGCCAATAGCTGAAAGCTCATAAGGGTTAGGAATTAGTAGGGTGAATTCAACTTAAAGATGTTGAAGAGACTAGAAAGAATAGAAAGGAAATTGGAAAAGGAGAGTGACACAATAAAAATAGGGAGTTGCAGGACCCCTGAAATAAAAAGAAGATTGAGGAGTGGTAACAGACATCGTCATCACTCCCCAAATCATTTTGGTAAGGAAGCACATAGTAGTTCAAGCCCATCCCCTACCAGAAAACACCAAAGATCTGGAGTGGATGAATTGAAAGGGGAGATGAAAAAGATTAAGCCTCCTACGTTTGATGGAGAACATTAGAAGGAGGAAGATGATGAAACATGGTTTCTTGGCATGAGAAAATATTTCCAACTGTAGAATTATTCCTCTCATGCAGAAGGAGGAATTGTGATGTATCAACTAAAAAGAAAAGAATCCATGTGGTGGGATCAGCTTGCGCACGTGCAACACATTAGAGAGAAAGATATCACTTGGAAGGAATTCAATAGGTATTTCGAGAGGAAATACTTGAATAAAATATACTATGACAGAAAGATGAAGGAGTTATTCTAACTCAAGATGGGAAGCATGACCAATGATGAATACGAATGAAGGTTTTTGGAATTAATGAAGTATGTTCCATTCATCAAAGATGAGGCTCTCAAGATTCAGAGGTATCTGAGTGGATTGCGACCTCCCATTGGTGACAAGATTCAGTATGATGGTCCTAAGACTATGGAAGAAACAATAAGAAGAGTGAAATGCTTATATGAACAACAAAGAGAAAAGCCTACCTTTCGAAAGGCTTGGGATGACTAGAAGAAGTTTAAGAAAGAACAGAGGCAGAAGGGAAATAAACCTCCCTTTCTTAGAAATATTCCTCAAGGACAACCGTCATTTAGAGAGATGAGAATGGCTGAAGTGGGGGAAAAAAGGCCGAGACAGACGCCCATTCAGTGTTGGGGTTGTAAAGAGAACCACAAGTACATATATTGTCTCCATAAAAATGGCAAAGCAAGAGTTGTCCATAATGTTCAACAAGTTGAAACAGTGGAGGACATGGGTAGTAGAATGCCAAGGATCTATGTGGCCCTGGAAAACAAGCAAGTTGAATTTTAGTCGCACATGATTGAAGTGGAAGGTATGATTAACAACCAACCATTTATTATTTTAATTGACTCAGGGGCTAGCCATAGTTATGTAGATCCTAGGGTGGTGGAAAGTTTGCATTTATCAAGAAGCAAACATGAAAAGTCTTGGTTAGTTCAATTGCTACAGGAAACAAGAGGAAAGTCACTAAGTTGGTTAAGTCCTCTCCTGTGGACATGAAGGGATTGAGCATGAAGGATGAATTGAATATTCTTCCTTCAGGCTCTTATGACTGTTTAATTGGGATGGACTGGTTGGACCAGCACCATGCCCTCCTGGACTATCGTAACAAGGAATTTACTTGCCTGGATGAGGAGGGGAATCGGAAAACAGTCCAAGGAATTCTTAGATCTATGGTTGTTAGAGAAATCTCAGAAATGCAGCTGAAAAAGTGCTACATGAAAGGTTGTCAATTGTTTGCAGCCCGTGTGGAGGAAATATCCAGAGATGAAGTCTCAAAGATTGGAGACCATGCAGTACTAACAAATTTTGAAGATGTATTTCAGGAGGTACCTGGACTACCTCCGAAGAGAGATATCGATTTCTCTATAAATTTGATGCCTGGAGCAGCTCCAGTGTCAAAATATCCTTATAGAATGAGTACGCCAGAGCTGAAAGAGTTGCAATTGCAGCTTGAAGAGATTCTAAAGAAGGGGTACATTCACCCAAGAGTGTAACCTTGGGGTGCCCCGATCCTGTTCATGAAGAAGAAGGATGAGATGTTGAGATTGTGCAATGATTTCAGACAATTGAACAAAGTAACTGTCAAGAACAAGTATCCTCTGCCAAGGATCGACAATATTTTCGATCAGTTGAAAGGTGCAAAAATATTTTCAAAGATAGATCTCAGATTGGGATATCACCAGGTAAGAATAAAGGATGAAGACATCAACAATACCGCCTTTAGAACAAGGTATGGTCATTATGAGTTCACAGTGGTACCGTTTGGGCTATCGAACACACCTGTTGTTTTTATGTGCTTGATGAATGGTGTATTCAGGGACTATCTAGACAAGTTTGTCATAGTCTTCCTGGATGAAATTATGGTGTATTCCAAGTCAGAGGAAGAGCATGAACAACACCTAAGGATGGTGCTGCAAGTGTTGAGAGAACACCAGCTATATGCCAAGTTGAGAAAATTCTCGTTTTATCAAAGGAAGATCCATTACTCAGGGCACATTATTTTAGAAGAAGGGATTGTTGTGGATCCTAAGAAGGTTGAGGCCATTAGAGAATGGTCAGCGCCAAGGAATGTGGTGGAATTTAGATCCTTTATGGGTCTAGCAGGATATTATAGAAGGTTTATCGTAGGGTTCTCAAAGATATCTCACCCTATCACTTCCTTGCAAAGGAAGGAGAAAAAGTTTTTGTGGACTGAAGAGTGTGAGAAAAGTTTCCAGTGATTGAAGCAGCATTAACCAGCGCTCCAATCTTGAGGATTGCAGATCCAAATGTGGATTTTTTGGTGTGCATAGATGTGTGTAAAGAAGGGCAGGGAGGAGTTCTCAGTCAGAATGGGTTCGTAATCTGTTATGAATCCAGGAAGTTGAAAGAGCACGAAAAGAATTATGCCACTCACAATTTGGAGTTGGAAACAATCATTCACACTCTAAGGAAATGGAGACATTACCTCATGGGAAGGAGATTTGAATTGAGAACAGACCACAATGGTCTGAAATACTTGTTTGACCAACCTACTTTAAATTCCAGGTAGAGTAGGTGGCTGGAATTTCTGTCTGAATACGAGTTTGATATCAAACATATCAAAGAGAAGGAAAACAAGGTGGCCGATGCACTCAATAGAAAGGTGCACAACTTACATGCTTCAGCCATTAGAATGTACATGACTGATATTAAGGATAGAATTTTGGAAGCTGCAAATGCAAATTTGCAGTACAGAGACTTGGTAGCAAATCTACAACAGAGTGAGAGACCACAGAAAGAGGAAAATTACACCTTTGAAGCTGATGGAATACTTCTATAAAAAAACAGAGTGTATATACCCAATGTACAGGGTTTGAAACTTGCAATTCTAAGAGAAATGCATAATGTGACTTATGCTGGGCACCCTGGATATCAAAAGACTGTGGAAGTAGTTAGGAGCCATTACTTTTGGCTAGGTATGAAGAAAGAGATGATTGAATATATCTCCAGATGTATGGAGTGCCAGAAGGTTAAAGCTAAGCACAGGCACCCAACAGGGTTGCTATAACCTTTGCCCATTCATGAATGGAAGTGGGAAGTGGTGACAATGGATTTTATTATAGGATTTCTTAGAACATGCAAGCTGCATGATTCGATCATGGTAGTGGTGGACAAGCTCACAAAATATGCCCATTTTATTCCACTAAAAACTACTCGCAAGGCAGCAGATGTTGCTGATATTTTTGTGAAGGAAGTGGCACGATTGCACAAAATTCCTAAAACAATTACATTCGACAGAGACCCAAAATTCACCTCGAATTTCTAGAAAGGATTTTTCAAAGGATTTAGAATGAATCTGAACTTTAGTATAGATTATCATCTTGAGTCTGATGGACAGACAGAGAGGGTGAACAGAGTGATAGAAGACATACTGAGAATGTATTTGATGGACAAACCATCAAAATGGGAAGACTACCTACACTTGGTAGAATTCGCTTACAACAATGGGTATCAAGCATCATTGAAGATGAGCCCATTTGAAGCACTTTATGGAAGAAATTGTAATACTCCAATAAGCTGGGATAACCCTGCTGACAGGTCAGTAATTTCGGCCAAAGTTGCTCAAGGAAATGGAAGAGAAAATGATTAAAATTAAGTAGAATTTAGAAGCTGCCCAAGACAGGCAGAAAAGTTATGCTGACAAAAACAGAACACACGGAGAATTCAAAGTGGGTGATCATGTTTTCCTGAAATTAAAAGATAATAGAAGTTCCCTGAAGCTGGGAAACTGTGCCAAGTTGGCAGCCAGATTTTGTGGGCCATTTGAAATCCTAGAAAGGATTGGGCCAGTTGCATATATGATTTCATTACCTGCATCCATGACTGTACATAATGTGTTTCATGTTTCATTGCTTAAGAAATATATAACTGATGCTAATCATGTTATCAATTGGAATGTGATTCAGGTGGAGCAAGAAGGTATCCTGCAAGTGAATCTTGTGCGCATATTGGACAAGAAAAGCAAACAACTCCAAAATCGAGCTATAGGGCTTGTAAAGGTCCAATGGACGTGGTACGGTCCTGAGGATGTGACATGGGAGCATGAGGATTCTATGCGGGCAGAATACCCACATCTTTTTGAATTTTTTGGAAATCTTGTTGATGTTGTGTGAAATTTGCACTAAGGACAATGCAAAAATAAGGGGAGGGGATTGTAATATCCCAAAGGACGAGCCCTGTTGTAATCATGTTTATGAATTGTAAATCATGTTTTATAGGCTGGTGAGCCAAGTTAATATAAGTTGGTAAGGCTTATGAGTTTATTAGGCCGTAGAGCCTAAGTGTTAAGGTTGGGAGCCTGTTTTTGTATATGTAATTATGCAGAACATTAATAAAAATATAAACACTGTTGCGTGTAGACCGACCATGATGAATGAGTGATGGGGGACTAAGATTTCACATAGTGGGTAAGGGATTGGGGGCTAGAAGGTTGGAAAGAGAGGCTAAGTGTTGAGCCTAGGGGCTTAAGTCCTTGGGAATAATATTTTAATATTATTCCAAAAGCCATGTGAAATATATGTTTTGTCCTAAGTTCCTAGAGAGGAACACATGCTGATGGAGTGCATGCATCTTCATGGGTGACATGTGTCGACCCAGGCACATGCAGTTAAAAACTGCAGAAGTCAGCCGTGGAGGGGGTCGCTCCTCATTCCATCATCCTTTGCATCTGATTTCGAATACCCTCACACAGCTCTGAGAACCAGAAAACCGAGACGTCTTCCTGAAGACCAAAACATCATCCATCTGATTCCATTATTGGTCTGTGTTTGTCCTTGACATACCTATGCACTGTTGAGAGGACTGGTCAGGAGGGGAAAGTCGACTTGTGAGTTCAAGAACCCAGTCTATCTGCCATTGCAGAGCTGAATCTATACCCAATCTGTCTGTAGGTTGTTGATTTTTGTTTTCTTGAGTGGGGTTGTGTTGTGGTTATCCTCACCATGTGGGAATTGAGTCGGAAGGGGATAAAGAACTGGGTTGTAAGGCCCTTAGTTGAAGAGGTAGTCTGCCAGGCCTGTGAGAAGCTATTTCTAGGTGAAGGAGTCTGTTGGGAAGTGGTATTCTTCTAGAGAGAGCCCAACACCAACTACAAAGCTCTAAGAATTCCTGATCTGGCCTGTTGCTGAGACCTAGAGAGGGAGGTGAAGCACTGATGGACTGTGCTTGTGAAGGTGTATACTCCCACGCGGAACAAGCATGTGGGGAATGAGATTCCGTGAGTAGTGGGTGTAAGAAGGCATCTTGGGAAGAATCCTTCTGGTTATTATGTACAGTTTTCCCTGTAACCTCAGCCTAGAATAGGATTCCTTGCCTTGGGTGGAGCTTAGTCCCATCTTGGGGGTGACCCACTGCTGAGCGTGATGAGAAACATGGTCTAAGGCTGGGAGGTTTGTGGAAGGCCTGCACGTGGTTGGTGGAATTACGCCAGTAATAAAAGATAATTTTTAATTTGTACTTAATTTATAAGTATATGCATGTCTGTGATTCTTGCAATGTTATCATGTATTCCACTGTAATCATGAATTACTATTAATCCAATTAAATTTGCATGTTAGACGTAATTCTGTGATTACTCTGTTTGGTTTAGTTAAATGTGTGTAATATGACTTAATTCATGTTATATATATAAGTATGAGAATGTTGTTTCTGCACAGTAGCGTTTGCCCAGTCATGGGGTTGACAGTCAAGGCCGTTACATATTCCCAAGTGTGTGTATCATTTGCATAGCATCAATACGACTTTTTCCATATTCTCTGCATATTCTTCTGAATGCACTTGTCATAGATTTGTCAACCTTTTTCATGTACGATGTACAATATGATGTTGCAGCATATGCATTGAGGACATAATGTGCATCTGTATTTTCATTCCACATAATTGGCATGTACTTGGAGAAACTGTTGTTCCAAATATGAGAAAGTTTTCTTTTAAGGAAAATTGTTGGTTGTTTAAGTGTAGATCGTATTGCTTGGATGTACTCATCTTCTGTTAGATTTAGTTCTGCCAAGAACTCTTCAAATCTCATTAAGTTGTCAAAGTCTCGTTGTTCTAGAAATGCGAACAAAGATTTAGATTTCTCAATGAGAACATTTTCCTATAAACTAATTGGTTCTATGATTCTTGTTGTTCTCATTGGTGGCACATGGAAGTTATATCTGTAATGTGAATTTTTTCATTTTTTATAGCTTCTTGTATGATAATGTCTATGAACTTTGGCAAGTTCTGGATCCAAATGATCTGTGTTGCATGTTATGCATTTGTCTAGAAACTGCTCGATCTGTGAGTTGTTGTCATTTCCATAGATCGATGCACCCTCTATCCATATAAGTGTGTGGTCATTCTCACTCCTATTTTGGAATTCAATCAAAAAATAGTAGTCCAATATTTTCGGAAGAACGTTTCATCATGACATATCAATTGTTTCAAAGCATTTATTTTATGTCTATAGTAAGGAGTACATGTCACTGGGTGTTTTCTTATGAGGTAGTCAATGTCATCATTTTCCAATGTATCAGTTTGTTTTTTCCTTTTCTTGTTCCTATATAATGCAAACATCGTAGCCACCGACAAATTCCAGTGATGCTCTACACTTGTAAATGTGATGAAAAAAGTTGGGGGTCCCAATTGTCAGATCATTGCAAATATAGTTTTCTTGTTTTTTTGCAAAGAATCAGGAGAGATGCAAATGTTTTTGAAATCTATGTATCCAATATCAGATTTTGGGATTTTTTCTAGGTTTTCTTTGTACTTGACATCTTTGGCCAATAAATTTATTCCTTGTAGCTGGCCTTTTCTTATTCACACCCACATGAAAGAGATCACTTGCTCAATTATTATGTCCATTGTTTTGAAAAATAAATTTGTTATGTGACGGGAGAAGTCACCGCTTGAATGTAGCAGTTCCCATCAAACTATTTTTTGGTAGCTGAATCATTCTGTGATGTCACTGGGACATGGATCTCCATAGAAAAGTGTTGGGAAGTTCATTTCCTCAACAAATTTGTCCTTGAATATTCCAAGTTGACGTTTCCCTTTAGCAGGTGCAATTTCGACAATCTTGTCTTGCAAGTCATGAATGCGTTGTGAGTCAGTGAATCCATGTATCAATGTTTCAGCATGTCGTTCATTCTCTGATTCATTGCTTGTATCAAGTTCACTACTAGTGTCAAAAACTTGTGCATATTTGTCATTTCCTTGTTCAAGAACATTGTTCCAGTTATCATTTATACAGATGTTCTTTGCTTTGTACAGGGCCTTGGAGCATAATTCTTTTAATGATTTCATGAAAATGTGCACACACACTTTACCTGTATGGTATGCATTATTGTATTGCAAATGTATTTTGAGAGCTACATCAATTGTCATTGTATCACTAATGAACTATGGAAGGGATTTTTTCACAACATCTAGTTGGACAGGTACATTAATAATTGATCCTGTTAATCCCATCTAGGGTCGTTTATAGCTCGAGGGTATGATTTGTGAAAATGAAATTTGTAGAGACACAAGTATGGCTTCAAGTTCTGCAAGTGTAATTACATCTGGTAGTGTTGTGTTACATCTTATTTGTTTAGGTGTTGCAAAGTGTGGAAATTTTCCATTTTCAAGTGATCGTTTGCATGGGAGACAAATATTGCTACTCAAAATGTTCTATCACTTAGTTTCAAGACAAGGTGTTCTTTTTACAAGTCAGGGGTGGAAGACTTAGTGTTTTTTGCAAAATTAAATTGCTCGCAAATCACACATGCAATGTAAGGAGTGTCTTTAATTTGTTTCATATAGATATGTTTTTCATCTCTCTTCCATGGACAAGCATGCATAGTAAGTGTTTGTCGGTTTTCAATGCCATAAGTGCATGGTGTTGGCTCTAGGTCACGAGACACAATTTTTCCCTCTCAATCAGTATCATGACCATTGTGGGATATGTAGCTACACCTATTTCTCTCACGTATATGTTTTTTCAATATGTGGCAGGTTAACTTATGGTTTCCACTGGAAAGTAGTTTCACTTGCTGACAGGCCATGTTGAAAGTGGAATCGACATTTGTTATGAGCATTGCCTCCTAATTTCCATATCGATGGTGAAAACAGTGATGTTCTTTGTCATTGGACATGCGATGTTTCTGTTCAATAGAAAGTGCCGAAATGCGATTGGGTTGTGCATGCACAATTTTTTTTAGGTTGTGATATGTGAGTTTATGTTTATTGGTTGAGCTCCCTTTCACCTCATTATGAACAATTTTACAACTTAGAGGTCTAGAAGGAAGTGTACGAGTGTATTTATTTCTTTCAAGTATGACCTTTTTAAAGTTGTGATAAGTCAGTCTACACTTTTTGTTTAAGCTCTATATTACCTGATGACAAGTGGGATGAGTTTCATATTGACTAAATAGTATGTGGCACTTATACAGATTCGATGCGGTTTGGGTGGCATGGACAATGGAGCCTAAACTGGAAGTATTTATTTTCAAAGGTTGATAATGGATGCATGGTGTATCTGTTTTTGATGATATGATGTCAATTGGTCGATCGTAGTCTGAATCAAAACAATGGGAATGGACAGTACCATCTGAGAGGGTTGATTAGACCTGGATATTTACTCTGAATATGATAGATATTCATTGAAAATAGAATGTGCCACCCTCTACATTTCCTTTCTCATATGGCATTGCCATGTTTACAATGTATCGTTTCCAACTTCCAATTATCGACATACTTTCTATGAGATATGGTAAAAGGTGTTGATGCAAGCAGTTAAACGTTTGTTGACTACCAACTATAATTGCATTGAAAAAGGATTGCACAATGTAATGGCACAGTGAGTGCACATCAAATCTGTTTCTATCAAATAGAAAATTGCATTGAACAGACTATCTCCACAAGTAGATGTAATAGTTTTTTCTATGTGCAATCCATGGGAGTGTATATGATGCATAGTTTGTTTCTAATGCAATTGAAGGTATTTGCAGGTGAGGGACAAGTAAATATCAGGTCCTCCAAGATTTCATATGGATAATTTTCTATAGAGTAGTGGTTCATAATGACCACTTAGAGGATTGGAATCATGGAATAAGATGCAATATGGATCCCTAGATACAGATTTGTTGAACAATAGATATCTTTTTTTTCTTGTTAATGACCAAATTGCAATTGATATATTCAACCACTTGGCCAACCACCGTATACAAAATGTATCTCCCCAAAGTCCCCTCTCATGTGCAGCCATAGTTTCAGATGCAGAGAACTGCATCTTTGAAAAATACGTACTGACATCATGTATACCATGTAATTGGAAAAGTAAATCAGATGCCAATTCGTATTGATACGACTCCAATGCCTCAACGTCACCATTTTTTAAACAAACCAAGAAATGATCTATCAGTCCATTGCGCAACTAGGTCGAGGAATAATGGAAATGAAATAGAACTTGAAATGCATTGAAGAGGCAATCCCCCACAGTATACGAGAATGCATCTAATCTAAAAATCCCTTTGTTATGCAATATTTGGTCGATGTTTCCATGTACAATGGAGTCTGTACCTATTTGATAGCACTCAACATATATTACTTGCTTCATCTTTTAAGTTGTGATTTTCAATATGTTTCTTAGTTATGTTTAGATAATATGCAAACAAGAAAAAAGAAAAAAAAAACATAAGTTCGGGATTGCATACCAATTCCACTATGTATCCTTCAACCTTCTTCATCTCAAATTCAATGCTCTGTGGTTTCTATAGCATATGAAAAAAAACAAAGCTATAGTGAGTGCTGAACCATATAGAAGAGATAATGAAAATCAAAGAACACTATAAATTTGATCAATACAAAGTCTGAGTATTTAAGACATATAATTTTTGAACTTATTCTAGGTGTGCATCTTATAAGTGTTTCGATAGCCATTGTATATAGATTTATAATCCTATTCACCATTTATTTTTCATCCCCACTCTTCACAAGTCAACACTTAACAGATTTGAAATGACTTGTTGATGTCTCCCACTCAAAAAACTCACATAGATGGTATGTCGGATAAACAGAAGCGCAAGAACTAGGCATTGTGGAATTTTACCACAGGAACAGAACCAACACATAACACAACTTCTTAAGGTTTCAATTATCTTACAAGATGAAGAAGATATTATAAGGTGTTTCAATTATCTTAGAAGATGAAGAAGATATTCTAAAATTGGGCACTGGGAAACTTAGTCTGAGATAAATAAGTGAATTACCCATTCAGGTTACAAATAATCATTTCTACAAGATGAGGTCCAGATCTGAAAATGGTGATGGAATATGCTTTGGAAGACCCAAATTCCAGCATAAAACCAGCAACTATATGTGGTTTTGCCTAAGAGAATAAAATATTTCCCTGTCATAACCTGCAAAGAAGGGATGGCAAGGTCCTCATAGATGCTTGCTCTGCAATGAAAATTCTGAATTCGTTTGGCAAATCCCTTTGCATTTCCATTTTCAAAAGAATTATGGTATGATGTCCAGGACATGAAATTCGACATATGCGATTGGAAGGGTACAACCTGAAAACGAATGCACTAAACATATGGTTTTTCAGGAACATAAATAAGATGATAACATCCCATTTCCTTTTCTATATGTCACTATGGTTGTGACAGAGGTGAGTTCTGTATCCATCATTGAAATTCAAAGGCGACAAGCTTTCTTGTTCAACACTTTATAGGAATAGAAATACACTCTTGTTTCTCTGGTCCCAGTAGTCACATATAAGGATGTTCTGTAAGAGGATTTTCACTCAAGTATTATTTCAGTTTTTTTTTTTTTTACATTTATTTTGATTTTCAGCACTTCCTAGTATTGAAAATTCTTACCTACAAAGTACAATAGTAAATGACAAACAACGAATAGTAATGAAACCATCTCACTGAAACTTACTCGTGAATGGGGAATGGCATAAGAATAGTTCCAACATCTCACTGAAACTTACTCATGAATGGGGAACGACATAAGAACATTTCCAATTGCGGGTGTAGAATCTGAGCCTTGCAAACTGTAACAACAGGTGCAACTACGAATGTAGGACACCAACCTTGCAAAGTTGAAGCAAACAAGGGTGTAGGATTTCAACCATGCAAAGTGCAAGAACAGGTCGAACTGTGAGTGCAAGACTTCAACCTTGCAAACTTGAAGCAAACAAGAGAAAGAAACAAATATTAAACCAGTGAACAAGCACCAAGAGGTCCAACTACAGTTGTAGGACCTCAACTTTGCAAATTTGAAGCAAACAACAATAATAAGCATCCAACGAACCAACGAGAAAGCAACAACTAGTGAACCAGTAATGTCGGTGGAGAACAATATTGCCCAAATTCACTACAGACAAGATTGTATCTAAAAATCAGAGGAAAATGTATTGTAACATGCCTTTTAAGTAAACATTTAAGGTTGTAAGGCCTATTAGGTAAACATTTAAGTTTGTTAGGACTGTTCAAGCGCCTCACACTATGTAAACATTTAAAAAAGAATGCAGTGTGGTAGGCCTGTTTACGTACCTAATAATAATAAAAATGTCTCTTTAAGTACTTAATAATAATAAAAAATAACACTAATAATAGTTCGAACAATAGAGACTATGCAAAAAATTAATAGTCAAATGACAAACTAATATGAAGTCAACTATTAATAAAACTGATTGTCGATGCTCAAAACTTTGGATATCTAAACATTTAAATAAAAATAATAAAAATTCAAAAAGATTGTACATGATCACAACATTGGATATGTTAACATTTAAAACATTGGGAATAGCAAAGTTGGCAATAAGACTTCAAATCTATTCTCCAATGAAATCATGGCATATAAGATTTTTTTTATTATATAAAAAATAATATTTTAGTTCTCTAGTTCGAACAATAGAGATTATGCAAAAAATTTCGGTCAAAAGACAAACTAGAATTCAACTAATTGTCGATTGCTATAGTCCCTCTACGTCTTCGACATGGACTAATAAGTAATTTGGATCAACAAATTCCAACAAGCCAAAGCTCAACCAACCCACATAGCATGAGTAATATCTACTGAGAGGAATTTTGGACCAAAATGAATGGAGAGGGGCCAATGAAAGGCTGAAAATGAGCCATTATCGTTGAAAGTGGGAGGATAGAGTTGTAAACGTCTCTCAACAAGTATAATATTTCCATGGTTTATGACCTTGATGTCCTTTCCTACTGTATGACTTGAATGTTATTTTCATGAACTTGATATTTATTATGTGAAAATATGTGTTCCCCTTTCATCCATGTGATCTGTCAGCTTAGTCTTGTGGTTCTCTATCCAACTTCTCAAGATAATCCTTCATCCATGTGATCTGTCAGCTTAGTCTCATGGTTCTTTGTCCAACTTCTCAAGATAATCCACCTCCACCTCCGTGTCCAGCCTATCAATATAATCCATCTTAGTGAAAAAAAGGTGAAGAGCATATTCTATATAAGGAGAAGCATGAAACAAATGTAGACATTGGTTTTTAGCTCCCAAACCTAATATCACTCTCCTCTCTATTGAATATCTTGAACTTGCTAGTGAATTCTCACTTTTTCGCTTACATTGTAACTCTGTTTTATTGATGAATACTAAACACGCCATTAAAATATGGGTTTGTTTGAAGGGGTGGTAGACGAACCATAACTTGTATCCTCCAATCAATAATGAATGGTGATATCCCTCCCCGTCAAGTAGTTGTTATTCATATAATCCCCATCTTTTCATGTATTTTTATGATCGATAATTTGGCACTCCTTTCTTTATTCTTATATGCTTATGGATGTGATGTTCACCATGGTTGGGTGGGTAGAAATAGTTTCAAACAAAGGTTTGGGGTAGGTTCATGATTTTCCTACAGTAAGGGAGGTATTAAAGAAGGAACCGACCATTGATTCATAGGGATGGATCCCCTCCCTCTTTGATGTATGACATGAGTGGTGATTATAAGCCTCTTAACATGGATTTTTCTAGAGTGGTGATTATAAGCCTCTTAACATGGATGTTTCTAAGGTGGCCCCATCTTTTAAGGCTAAAAGAAGCTTATCTATGACATCAGTGGTGATTATAACCCTCATAACATGGATTTTTCTAAGGTGGCCCCATATTTTAAGGCTAAAGGAAGTTGAGATTGTTACAACTACAACCTTAGCTCACTCGAGTTTTCCGCAATAGACACGTGTTGAGAAAAAAAATCATATTTATAAATAAGATGTATTTAATGAAATGTTCTTAATTCTCATTGAAAAGCAATTGAGTTTCTTCTTCAACCTCTAGAACTCACAGATAATTTAATTATGTTGTTGTAGAAATGGTAACATAATATTTTTTTGGCTAGTTTTTTCATGTGTGAATGGGAGTCTCTATGCCAAGCTTTGGTAAAAATATACTACAACTTCTGGCTCCATACCATTTTTCAGAGCCACCGAGGTTTTGGGCATCTAAATTTGCCATATCCACTCGCTTCATAAAAAACAATGATTACAATGCCAATCCCTCCGCAATAAAACTTTTAATTAATATTTAATAAATTAATCTTACAATAAATAAATATATTTTAAATAATATTAAAATAAAAAATTCCATTGACTAAAATTAAACATATAGAATTGAAATATAGTGAAATATCTCATTAAACATTAAAATATAATGAAAATATAATTAAACATTAAAATATTGAAATATAATAAAAATGCTTTAGTTAATATTTAAATTAATATACATCCAACATAAACTCTCATTACTATATACCATGCCTTTCGATAAGTATAATAACAATAACAATATCCAAAAGTAACATATACATGATACGCTAAAAGACCATTGTAATATGCCCAAAGGCTTTAAAAAGGGTTGCTGGAATCCCGAGGTCGATCATTTGAATGTGGTGAAATTCAAATTTAAGTCAAAGTATTGTGTTTTAGGTCATTTATCGCAAGCAAGTTAGGTTGTTCCATCTTCATATCGAGTAAGTTAATTTTTTAATTAATTGATTTTTTTTTCCATTCATTAATCTTTGACAAAATAATTTTTTTCAATATATAGTGAGGAATTATATGTATTAATTTGATACGTATGTTTGTCTCATAATATTGCAATAAATATGATTGAATGATGTTGTAATCAACAAGATTGAATGATGTTGTATTCAACAATAAGATTGAATTCTATTTTAATTAATTGATTTGTTTTCCATTCATTAATCTTTGACAAAATATTTTTTTCTAATGTATAGTGAGAAATTAAGATTGAATGATGTTGT